>OMKI01000780.1:4404-30261 GCA_900302315.1 Phycis blennoides
AAAATATATATAAAAATATATATATATATATATATATATATATTAATATATTCTTTTATATATACATAACATGACTCATCAGCATAGTCCTACATAGCGATAAATGATTGGGACTTTGGATTATTATCTATTATCTGATGAATTTATCACATGTTTTATCAAACATCTTAGTAAGAATGACATTCACGCCAGTTTAATTCAAACACTGCATCTGCAACAATGATTTTGAACAGACTGCAAATGGCACAGCATCGTGTAGCTTATGTTGGTCCTCTAAAAACACATCTTTACAATTTTTAGAATGTCTTTTTTCCCAGCTTGTGAAGCCGTTCCCTCTGCTCTCTTTTCAGCTGTCCTGAGAATTAAAGCCGTGGAACCTGGCGTGGTTGTGATTCAGGGAGTGGAGACAGGGAAATATCTGGTCATGAGCAACGCAGGCCACTTGCATAGTTCTGTGAGTATCTTAGATACAGAAAGATATAAAGAAAAATAGTGACTAGTCACTATCACTATCATCATCTGAATGTGAGCACGCACACACTCACCTCTAATTAGGTCAACTTAACCTTAGATGAACTACACATTTCAGCTTTGCAGAAGCCATGTATACTGTACATATTAAGTACACATGTTGTTGCTTCCACTTAAAGACTAAATCCCGATGCTGCTAATCAGAAGGGCAGTTAATTTAATCATTGGTGCTCATAGAGACAACACACAGAGCTAACTAAGGGATATAAATGTGTATAACTCTGCCCTAGGAAGAGCTGAGTACAATGACCTCCATATAAGAGTGACCAGGAGAAAAACTTTGTTTTAAAAAATTAAAGTGGAAGTTGTTGGAAGTTTCAACTTTTTGGAACTAAGATCTGGATAGATGTGACGAGAGCAGAGTTGTCTGGGTGTAATGCACAACTTCATGTTTGGTGTAGGTCAGGCTTGGGTGTGGTGTTGTACAGTAATAGGATTTGGTCGTCTCCAGTGTCACCATGAAACCATCTTCTACCGTGCAAGCCTACTCATCTCTTCTATAGTAGAATATGTATAGAGTCTAATGAGAGGGCTTCATCCCCACAGCTTAAGATTAGCTAACTGGCGCAAGCGCAGCAGCAAATCTACAACCGGATGGGTAAAAAATAGAGGCAGATCCTGTCAGGCCTTAGCCCCATTGAGACCTGTACATGAAACGCCCTTAATCACAGTGCTGTAAGGAGGAAGCTAGCAACTAAGATCACTACCAACTATAATATGAATACTTGGAAATTGTACATCTTCATGCATGTTGGCTTTTTTGGGGGAATAGATATGATCTTAAAATGTAGTCATGTGATTTGTTTGCAACCTTTAGGCTAAGTTTTGGTTTAGATTGTGAGAAGCATCATGTGATTTAACTGATGAAAGAGGGTGTTCATGCCAGTGTGTGTGTGTCTTTGTACATTTTCTGAATCATGTCCACCCTCCCCCACTTCCGCTGTCGTGTATTTGTCTTAGTGCACAGTAAGTGATGAGTCTTACTTTGTGGAGACGCTGGAACAGAACCACTACAATACCTATCAGCCCCAGAAGTACAAGGAGAGGAGCTGGTATGTGGGCCTGAAGAAGAACGGAAAGCCAAAGCCAGGCCCTCGGACCCACATCGGGCAGAAGGCAATCTTCTTCCTCCCGCGAAGGCTGGATGACACGGGGGAGTAATTACAGTTACCTCCTATTCGTGACCCATGTAGAAGATGGCGTTTCAAACTTGTACACTTGTACCACAACCTTCGCCTTTGGTGTGCCACTATATTTATAACCGTGAATCGGATGTGAGACTGTCTATTGTGTCCTTGTTCAGGTACGGGTGTAGCCAGTGTCCATGTCTTGTGTTATGATAGATGATACAATGGTAGTTTTCTGCTGAAATAACCAGCATGACCAATCCTCATGAATGTAATTATGTGAATGTACTTTTGATTTGATCCCACACTCCCTGCACATTACTGTCATATTAAATAACTATATGAGCCACTCAATGGAGACTTATTAGATTATTGACAACCTGACAAGTGTGTCCATATCCTTCATGGCATCCTTCTGACCATCAAGTGCTGGTGGTACCAGCTATTTGAGATGGGGAGGGGTCAGTCCAAAGAACACCAGCAAACATTAAAGACATTCAGCTGACATGAAGCTTTTTAATAATATTTTAAAACATCTCATAACAATACAACCCAAAGCAGCTCTACATTACACAAACAAGCACGTTTTTGTCATTCTCATGGTCTGACACTTTTTCCATAGATACTCAACATTGTGTGTGAGGCTGAACTCAAAGTGCTCCATGTCCTGGTTCCATGTTCAAATACTTGAAACAGTACTCCACTTGAGCCAATAAGGAGACAATTATTCATTGTGATAACCATAGAAGGAGTATGTTTTTGTGTGTTTCACAAGTATGATTAGCAACATAAACATGAAATAAGTCACCCGTATGTTTACTGTATATACGTATAGATCATCCTGGGTTTATTGATGTGTCTAAAGTGCACCTGCATACAACATTCTCTGATAGCAGGGTTTTGACACCTACTACATTTCAACATCGCACCATATGTAAGCAACCGTCTAAAAAATAAAATGAACAAAAATATATACACATTTTCTCTTGAAATAATGCAGTACCCTTCCAAGTTAATCTCAACCCAGAAATGCATCAGAATCTGGGCCAAATTTCAAAGTTATGATTTTCGAAATGTTATTTATTCCTGAACAAAACGTCCATGTCAAATATATAATGGTGCAGCTGATCCCAGTAGCAATGAATCACATGCTAAATTAACTTAAATATGAACGTGTTAGATGCAGCATGGGCATAGATCATATGTTGGAGCTAAGAGAACAAGGCCCTCACATCCACCCTGAAAGTCTGTGGCTCCCTTCTTGTTCAATGTAATTGCCTCATAATGGGTCACTTTGACCTCTTGGTGCTCTTGGATGCTAGATTTGTGAACATGTTTATGTTGTTGTTATGTTGTTATGTTCTCAAAACACCAGAACCACTTAAAAATCAGAGGGATTACACAAAACATTTGCCTAATAGGCTAAATAAAATGAAAGTTCCTGCTGTGGGAGTGAATGTGTGTTTGTGCCATTACACTATCAACTTGATAAAATATAACATTGCTTTGCTAGCATGAATGTGGATGCCAATTTCAGGCCTGTGATTACTAAAGCAAATGCTAATACTGCCCTCTATAGGCTTAATAGCAATGTTGTTCAAAGCAAAAAAAAATGTGAAGTGAATGAAAGTGAATGGTGATAATACATTAGCCGCAACATTAACAGCATGATCCTACCTTGTCTTAGGTGAATGTTGCATTATAAAAACACTGTATAATCATCACACCTAGTTATCATGAGGGGAACTTTACAATGTGTTTTGCATGCTCATCACAAGTCTTCAAAACAAGTGTTGAAAGTTCATAATGCCAGTGGGCTCTTAGTCAAAGTATCACCAACAGAAGAATCTTCCCTATTGACTTGAAGGGGCTAATGCATGCCAGTACACTACCATCAAAACAATATAAGGCATTAATCAATATGGTACAGATGTATATGTGAAAGCACTTAACATTAGCCACTACGGACTACATAGAAAGACTAATACTGTTACAAATTACCATCAATATATTTCAAACAAAAACAAGTCAGGATTCCAGATTTCTTTTTTTTGTCGTTTTGTTTTCGTTGAGTTTGTTTGCAGCCCAACCTCACCGTTTGGAGGAGGGGCGGCGGCGGTCTGGGGCTCCTACGGCCGATCCAGTGAGAACTGTTCCAGGTCCGCTTCCCCCGGAAGGTTCTGTGTGATCAAAGAGTTTGACGAGAGGGAGAGGAGAATCATTGGGGGCTAGAAGGGCCACCACGAGAGAGACACGCCATCGTTATCATGGCGTTGTGCCGTCCGGGGATCCCTGCCGGCTTATTGTTGCGCCGTGTGTGGATGGTGCCATCATACCGTACCTCTAATAAATAAAGAGCACCCGTGTCCTAGGGAGGGTGGCATAAGCAGGGTCGGCCAGCTTGCGCACTCTGGAGTAGTTTACGAACCCTCTGATGAAGAGCATGAAGCCTGCAGCAGGAGAGAAGCAACATTTCGTTTGGGTTTGCGTTTTTAACCGTGCTGGGCGGTAAACACTTCAAAAAAGGATGTGCGCGTGGTTGAAACGCGAGGGGTCACTCACCCAGGGCCAGGAAAACCCACCACAGCCAGTACTGCTCATTGAAGTAGCCCGGGAAATAGGTAGAGAACTGAAACAAAAGGCAATGGGTCCGGTCAGATGACTGTACCATAAACAGAGTCAGCTGGTTTGATGCCAAACAATAAAGCTGACACACCCACCCCGATAAGAAAAGAGAGAACCCCCATAAACGGAATTATTTTACAACGAAGTGGGTGTGCAAGTGATTGTACTCAACGAGAGCAGACGCGTTTGCAAACTCAACTCTTTGAAAGGGCTGACGGGTGGTGGATGTACGCGTTAAGAGTGAAGGCAGTCTCAAATAAGATGATTCATATGTAAAGTAAACGGGTGAACAAGTTTGTTTCACTTCCTTTCACTTTACATTTGTTTCAACCAATCATGTCGCTGGAGGCGGGGATCTGTAGGCGATTGACAAACTCTCCCAACAGAAGTTAAATGTAAAGTGTCAAGTGTAGGTTTCAAATAACCACGTAGGCTGGCCACGGTGGAAATACGCTAACAATCCCCTTCTGGAAGCTTCATCCACTCGCACAAATTAGATTTCCTTGGTAGAATATCTTGCAAGGAAAACAGGCTTAACTCCGCCCCTTCCGTTTCAGGTGTCAAACCCAGTGCGGTCTCTCCCAAGAAGCTCTGCTCCAGTATAGCAGGCAGTACTGAAGCGGATGTGTCCTACCCTGACAATGAGGACCCATTTGATGAGGGACAGGCCAAATCCAGAGATGGCCCCGTATCGGCCCGCTGCCGACGTGGTCAAGCAGAACGACAGGAAGAAGCCGATCCAGTTGAACAGGAATGCCACTGAAGGAGGGGAATACAGTTATGTCAACTCCAAACACTAGCTTTGGCTAACATGTAAAATGTTGTGTCAAGTAGCAGAGGCCTGGTATGTAACGGTACACAAGCTGCCCTAGATGTTCTTACTGAAGAAAGTGAGCATGAAGATGCCATCGTTTCCTATCCGCAGCTGGTCGGCATCTTCAAAGTCATCCCGGGCCACGAAGTCGTCCTCCTGCACCAGCAAGCACAACGCAAGTGTTGTTCAGCTTCGACTACATCTCTTTTTGGGCCCTGATGAAGGGAGCTATATAAATCTAATTTATCATTAACTCTCAAGCCTTTCAAAATAACAACATCTGCAATAATGCTAATTAGTATTTCAAGCTAAGCTCAAAGTGTCGCTTAAATGGGAGGCCTGGGTACCGTCACTCTGCCAGCAACCAATGGGATTGCAGCCTCTACTTTGGTTCTCTCCGCTTCATCATAGGAGGGCAGTGTGGTGGCGACGTTGTAAGATGGGGGATTTGGGAAGCTTCCTCCGTCATCTTTGTAGTCAAAGAAGGCTGTGGAGCCAAAAATATATGCAGGTAACAAAATAACGTAACAATAGTGCAGGATGGCAATAAGCGTTTCAGTAATTTCAACATTAACAAATGTTGACCTAATTAATAAGTGTTCAGTTAAAAACTAGAAAATTAACATGGCCCTGTCTATTTCTATAGCTATAGTATTTGGGGTCAGAGAAAAACAGCCTTAGAATGTTAGAACAAATGCTGCAATGTAATTCAATTGCAATGTAATACTTGCCACTGCACGTTTAAGGGTTCTGTTTACAAATAAGACCATTAGAGTTCTGAGTCTCTGGATAGCGAGACGACTCAGGAGGCTTCTCCTTACCTGCATTTGCTGCAGCGACACTGCTGTAGGGTGGAGGCGCGTCCTGGGTGGGGGCCTCGTGGGAAGCCTGGGCGGGCTCCTCTTCATTTACCAGCTGACAAAAACATGATCACAGTCAACAGTGGCTCACCTGACTTAAAATATAAGATACAATGGGAGAGCTGTGGTTAGTAGGCCAAACTAATATTTATAGGCCTTAGTCAGCATGTGCAAGACATGTGGTAAGCAGCATTTCCTCTCTGGAAAATCTCAAGTCTGACTCAACAGCCCCCAAAGAAATGTAGTATAATAATAATAAAATGTATAATATGTTGAAACACAAATCAGGCTACGATGTGCTAAATAGTAATCAGATAAGGTGCTCAAACTGATTGTACACATCAACCTTTCAGACATCAAGAGGACACGCCTGTGATTCTATTGTTACCTAGTTGTACTCTAAGCCTCTAGTGTAGTATCTCTAGTTGCGTGACACTTTATCATGGGTGTTACATTCCACATTGACGACCATATAGTCATATTACATCATGGGTGTTACATTTCCAAACAGATAATCAGCCACATGACATCATGGGTGTTACATTACCAACCCGCACGATAATTTGGTCAGTACCTTCAGACGAGGCTATATGTGTAACGTATGACTAGTGTATGTAACGATCGGCTAGTAACGCCTTGCTGGTGTATGTAATACATGGCTAGTATATTCAGCGTATGACTAGAATATGTAACGCGCAGCTAATATAGGTAACGCGTTGCTGGTGTATGTAACGCATGGCTAGTGAATCACATCCGATGCTAAACCACCTTCGCCAAAACAATTAACTAGTTAGTCCGAGCTGAAAATACCACCTAGCTACATAGGATGTTGCATTTGTAAAACTTGACAGTTACAACCAAACGAATAACCAAATAGCTTCATTATAAACACGTGTAAGTCCAACTCTGGCCCACCCGTAAACAACCCCTAGTTCAGTTTTCCACTGACTGTTAACCGTAGCTAACTTATAGCCAGATAATTGTTGATATCAGTAAATGCAAAACTAGGCCTACCTCTTGATACCTCACGTTGCTGTTCTGCTCTGCCATTCTAAAGGATTGATAGAACAGTGGAAAATGTCCACTATACGTTAATGAGATGTGTTAAAATGATCCTGGCGGACGATGAAGCTAAGATTTAGATCGCTAGCATAAGTCGGCCATCTTCACACAACCGACCGTTGACAGCTCGCTCTGTTATTCCGCCGCGCGTCACATGACCCGGGGGACTAGCTGGAGGAGCCTCCTCGTGAGCAGAGGTAAACCCACACGTAATAATAATGACACAGTTCAGTGTGGATTCAATGGTTTAATTTTGTTAAAAAGTTTAATTTTTAGCATATTTTTTTATTAAACAACCTCAAGTATTATAAAGCCTGTTTTTTATTTTAAAAACGGAATCATCTCTGCTTATAAAAAGAACCAAACCTTGCTTTACAAAAAGAAAATGATTGTGCCTTATGATATTAATGGAAAATTAAGGGGAGTGTAAACCACAGTACATTTTAAAAAGGCCTTGGCACATCTTCAGTTTCTCCCCGGGGTAGGAGGAAGTGGATCCACCAGCTTGTTGTGAACGTGCAGCATCCCTAAATACACAAGACAAGTTGGTTCAGGTTGTGGTTTTAAAAAGGACATTCTGTTAACTACATACAGTGCATGTCTGAGTTTAAGTTTGTGAACAACGGTCATATCCGGTCATTAAACTATAGCCTACTGTAGAGTAAGTATATATGGAAAATCAAAGATACCTTTAAAGTATTTTACAGTTTTGACCCTCAGTTCCAGAGTGGCATCTTCGTCACACACAAAAACAGTCTGTGGATGCTGCTGGAATGCAGACACTGTCCACATGTGGTTCACACCCTCCTCTATAGCTTTGTACAAAGCAAACGCCTTGTGTCCGCCAGTAATAAGAATCATGACCTGAACAGAAAACAGAAAGCAAAACATGAAATGAGGCAATTTGCACACAATGTTGTCGTCAAACAAACCGTGAATCGCAAAGCAAAACTTAAAACCGGAAAATAGGCAAAAGGTAGAGGCCTAACCTCCTTTGCATCCATCACAGTGCCTACTCCCACTGTCAGGGCCATCGTGGGCACCTTTGAGAGATCCCCGTCAAAGAACCGTGCGTTAGCCTGGATGGTGTCCATCGCCAGGGTCTTCACTCTGGTCCGTGAGACCAGGCTAGAACCGGGCTCGTTGAAGGCAATGTGACCATCGGGTCCAATACCTGAAACAAAGGGAGAAGAGTGATTCTCAGTGGGGAACGATAGACGTTAACAATGTAATACTGGCAGTGTAAAGTAACAATTTAGAATTTTGGGTTGGAAACATTATGTCTGAACATGTTCAGACATTCTGCCATTTTTCTCACCCCCAACGAAGAGTTCGATCCCCCCAGCATCTTGTATCTTCTTCTCGAAGGCCTGGCACTCTGCCTGAAGATCTGCAGCATTGCCATCCAGAATGTGGACATTTTGTGCTCTTATATCAATGTTCTTGAAGAAGTTATTCCACATGAAGGAATGGTAGCTCTCCGGGTGATCTCTTGGTAGACCTGGGCAATTTCAGAAAAGTTAAAATGAAATACCTTTGCACAGCAAATCACAGACACATGCATCATTAACCATTCTTAGGCATTACCTACCAACATATTCATCCATGTTAAACGTTTTGACATACTGGAATGAGACTTCTCCATTCTTGTAGAACTCGATCAGTTTCTTGTAGCAACCAAGCGGTGTGCCCCCTGAACAGCGAAGGAAAAGAAATATGCTCCATTAAACCGACGGCTCCGTTTAAGTAAGATATCTTGTTTTGTGCTCAGGCATCCACTTACCAGTTGGAAGTCCCAATGTGAAATATCTCTCCGGACCAGGATTGAACAGTAAAATCTTGTTTCTTATGTATTTTGCAGCCCACTCACTAACCTGATCATATTCATCAAGAATAATGAGTTTCATTGTCCTTCAAAAACGAGAGCAACGAGGCTTCTTCCTAGTCACAGAAATAATGGTGGTACTTTTATGCTCAGGTCGACCATACAGTCCGTAGCTGCAAAGGTTCTTATCAAATGTAGGCTCATATAAACCGGTCTTTGGACTCGGAACACATGGACAGGAAGCTCGAGCGGCGCGTTTATCTCGACTGACTCAACAGTTAGAAACAAAGAAAGCTTTAAACATGTTTAAACATATGTAGAAATTCTGCAATACATTAATACTTTTCGGCAAAAGGCAACAGGATACTACATTACACTACTACAGGATACACGGAGGAACTCCAGGTCATATGACTTCGCTGGACGGCTGAGCTGAAATCAGCCAACCAATGAATCCGCTCCTGTTCCTGTTTTTACGTATGCGTTTCTTGTAAAAGAAATATCTGGAAATATAAATAGTGCGTTTGGGATGTATATTCCATTTCTCTAAAATACTATGAATAAAAGTAAAAAAAAAAAAAAAAGCTTAATAGTCATTAAACAAAAAAGTGATTTTCAAATCACTTTATTAAAACCATATTGTGACACAGACTTGAACACTTATAGGGCACACAACAGAAATAAATACCATTATGTGTACAGCGCTCATTGTCAATCAACAGGCTTATTGCAGTTGGCTTTAATTTATTCCAGCAGACAGGAAAGGACATGCTATGGCAGCAGAAAGATGCCATTAGAAGCTTGGGTCAATGTGCTGAGAATTCTGCCTGTTTTGACTGTGGTGGGTATTATGAAGTACACTTCACCGGCTGACAAACGCGCACACACACACACACGCACGCACATGTATCTCAACCTGAAACATCTGCCCTGACCTTTTGTTCATTAGTATTACACAGTGGCTGTTTGAATCGGCAAAACTTAAAATTTTTGTTTGGATTGACCAATTTCTTATTTCCACCTGGTTGTCTATAAAGAATTTGTCTAGGTCAGGAACAGTGCACATGGTTCAGACTGAGGCACTGTTGAGGGTGGGGGGCTCTGGTGTATCTGCCCATTCAGTCGAGGTCCATGTCAGGCTTGTTTTCTGTAGAGGCGCCCGCTGTGTTCTCAGCTGAGCCGGTGTCTGCAGGGTCACCGGGGGCTTTGTCCTGGTCGCTGGCCGGCCCGTTCTGCTCGGCCGGCTTGTCATCCTTGGGCAGCTCCACCTTGGGCTTGGGCTTGTTCATGATGGGGTTACAAGCAGAGAACAGCTCCTGGAACCAGAAACAAAACAAACGTATTAAACATGCACAGATGCAACTTGTTCTGCAGCAAGTATAGGGTGGAAGTTTGACGTTATTGTAATGATTACAGAAATACATTTTCCCCTTCAGATATTTGAGCGTATGATTACGAACAGCAGGGCAGCATGTCCAATCCATTTCGTGAATACAACTCTATTGTGTTTCCATGCATTGAACCCTTACCCTTGTTTTTGCCTGAATCTCTTTGACTTTGACTGGAGGGTCCACTGTGAGGGCCTGTTTGCTCTGCTGGTTCATAGCACTGTTCATCCAGACCATAGCGTCGCTGGTCAGCTTGTCCACTTTGTTGACGTCCGCCTCATCTAAATGGTCGTACTGCTCTTCCTGGAGTGTGGAAGTAAAACAGGGCAAATGCTGATGGACAACATCGAAGACCGCAACATCCAGAAATGTCAATGAAAGTATGACTTAAATAATGACATTCATTGGCAGCCTATCTTTCACAAAGATGTAAGGAGCAGTTAAAGTCAGACATCATTTGCACCTTGGTTTTGAACGCCTCCACAGCCTTCATGTATAGCTGGACCTGTTTCCCCAACTCCTCAAATGCTTTAGGTCTTTCTTCAGCTTCCATGTGCCTCTCCTGGATGGGCTGGCCAAGTTTCTGTAGAGTATAATTCAGGTAGTCAGCAAATCAAAACACTGTGACCAACCCAGGGCTTAAAGTGGAAAAAAACCATGAGACGACATGCCACAATTTGAGATATTCATTGGGAGAGTGGGTACAGAATAGCAGTTTCATGTATCAATGTGTTAAACAATTTTAACACAATTGGTGATAGCAGTAACTTAAGTGCTTCCTTCTAGAACTTAATACAAAATATTATATATATATATATATATATATATATTATAAAGAACAAACTGATTGCCACCATCACTCATTCACTCATTTTCTCATTCTTTTTGGGTTGTTAACAAAATCCGGCAACTTATCCAAGCCAGTCCTTTTCAAGGCATTATGTGTTCCAGTGGAGGCTTTAAGTGGCCCAGTGAAGCTAGTGGAGGCTTTGGGTGGTTCAGTGAATGTAGTGGAGGCTTTTGGTGGTTCTGTGGAAGATTTGGGTGGTCCAGTCATATTCCTGGCCTGGTGCACTAGTTGGTGCACTAGACGATTTTGTCCATGTTGAGATTAGTAGCTTCATCAATATTCATGGAAAGGTACGTCCCAAAAGGTATCCCATCTGCACCACTTTCCTCCATCCATGCCCAGTGCCATTTATTACGTGTATGTCTCTCAATGGCGGCTGTATTTTCACCGTCTAATAAATTTGGCTTCCATTGTAACTTATACTCCCGAGTTCCCTGGCTGTCAACGCTACACTACTCTGCCTCTGATTGGCTAGAACTTGTTGGTTGGTTTGAGAATGTGATCTGCTGAAGATGACATGAAACATTGCTACGCCAGAAATCCGGCACCATGCCGGAGAACTTTAAGCCCCGTCAACCACCAGAAAAAAACATCAGCGCATCTTGGTACCTTCAATTCTGTCAGTTTGTCGATGTAGACCTGCTTGGGTTGGTCCTCTCCATCTTCATACAACCAGTTCTCAGTATCCTCCAGTTTTATTGACAGGGCATCTCGGTCCTAAATGGCGTTTCGGTCAGAACAACGAAAGGGCACACAATTAGCAAGAGCCAAGCACACCGAACCGTCTCGACGGTATTCATTTGAATTCAATTAGTTTCACCGTCGTCACTCACCGATTCACTGACAAACTTCTCAAACATCCCGTGGAGCTTGTCCCTCATGTCGTACACGTACTCTTCAACATAGTTCTTGGCGTCGTTCCTCTCCTTCTCCAGCTTGTCCTGCATGATCATCTTGCCCTGCACACAACGCAGTGTGAATACAACCCATTCTCGTCCGCTTCAGACTGTAGGATTCGTATTCTCACAACAACAGCTGAGAGTCGGAACCGGAAAGGTGCACGTTTGTACCTCGTTCTCTACGAACAGATTGAGCATGTCGTCTGCTAGCTGCCACTGCGGACTGTTTTCAATAGGAAGCTCCAACACTTTTGTTTTGACTTTGGGCTTTTTGGCTTGTGGAGGCTGGTCAGACTTCTTCTCTGTTTTGACCTCCTCTGGGGTCGTCTGAAGAGACAGAAAAAGGGCAAAAATGTATCAATAAAAAATATATTGTGGACAGACCTTGGAGGAAAATAAAAACTGAACCATCTTTCGTCATGTCACACTAGACTGCAAGGCCACAAGTAGCAGATACACACAATGTTCTCTACTGCTGGTTACCTCCATCTCCTCAGCCTCAGGGGTGCCCTTCTTCTCAGGCTCTTTCTGTCCATCTGCATTGGTCTTCTGGTCCTCCTGATCAGTCTGCATTTTGGTCTACAAAAGGCCATACAGACCGTTAGGGTCTTCTTATAAACTCACTTTCAAATGAGGAAAGGTCGTTTAGGTTTTACAGGTTTCTACGCAAATTGCAGAAAGAGCATAATAACTCACCTCTCCATCCTTTTCAGCCTGTTCCGTCTCCATGGGTTCCTCGGTCTCGTCAGACTTCTGGACCTCCACCAGTGAGGCACTGGAGACACTGAAGATGCCGTGGATATTCACCCGCACCTTGACCTTGACCTTGGAACTCTCCCCGGACGCCTGGGGGACCACCTTCTGGATCATAAACTGACCTGTGGAACAAAGTAGACCAAAAGAAGAGCTTTAAACTGTACCCCAACGTATTCCTCTATGAAGCTTCAGCATACTTGGCACTGTCACAAAATCAGATTAGTGCCCATGCATGCAGCTAATATGGAGTTTTTACCCACAGTGAGCACCAGATGGCTGACTGAAATGGTGCAAAATTGGCATGCGGCCTGGTCCCACAACTGACTTGTCGTCTGCAATTGCCTACCCATGAAATGTACTAGGTAGCGATTTCTTAATGGTAATTACCTTTACCTTTTATGTTGACCTTTATATACCTTTTGTTTCATTACACTTTTTTCTTTTCTATATTTCAACATGGCTTCAGCGTCCATTAATACATTTTGCAAACCCCTCCCTCTGGGGGGGAGGGGGTCTAGAGCAGAACAACACCAGACGGCTGTCAGTTTAAGTAGAGAACACCACTACATGCGCAGAGCGTGAGGATGATGTATTGTTGCATGGATTACCAATAGAGGGATCAGGATACGGAAGCTCCTTGGGGCAGTTGTAGTATGCCTCCAGAGCGAAGGGCTCTCTCCGGTAGAAGGTCAACACCTTGGAGAAAGGTGCCGCGTGGTTCTTTGGGAACACCTCGCAGTCACTGGAATGCAGGAGTCATTTGATGGATTATTTACTCAAAGGAATCCCACAACCCAATGAGTAGAAAACACAGTAACGCTCTTCACCTCAGGCCCTCCTCTGCTGCAGAGTTCCACTTCAGGGAGACTGGGTAGGGAACTATATCTGTGGTGGAGAATTCCCTCACTTTGAAGGCAGGTGACAGGATTGCACACTGTAAAGAGGACAAGCAGCATTTTTACTGACAAGTGAAAACAGATGTTTAACTGCAGGAACAAGAGTTTCACCACCTTCCTTTAGACAATTCAAAAGACAGTTACAGTGGTAAACAGAAACACAGTTAAGTGTTTGACAACAGGTTGACAATAGACAATGAGATGTACCTGCAGGGCGCAACCTCTGGCAACTGCCTCATCTGCATTCAGGGTGGTGCTCAGTTCCTTCCCAAAGAACTTGCTAATTCTCTCCTTTACAGATGGGATCCTGGAAGCCCCGCCCACTATCTCTACCGCATAGATGTCTTCCTTCTTCAACTCTATTGGGGCAATATGACAATAGAAGTGGTTAGTGGAATCAAAATCATTCACTAAAGAAATCGCAATTATATACATATTATATGGTAATATGGTCGGATCTGCAGTACTATATTTGGGTTATATGTGCTCATTACACACAAAACAAAATACTTACTGGCATTTTCCAACAGAGTGTGCAGGGGAGCCTCCACTCTGGTCAACACATCAGCACACATCGCTTCAAACGCACCCCTAAGGTGGCAACGGTTGGCAGTTTAAAAAGGTGTGTTTGTGTGAAATGCATTGTAATTGGGCCAAAAGTAAACCTGTCAACGTCGACACTATTCAAGAAGAACACATTTGGTTATCTACATATGGTTGGCCCACCTGTTCATCTTTCCGGAGACGTCAATGTCATTCATGAAACACTCGATGTTCAGCGGCAGGTCGGAGGAGTTGGCGCTCATCAGCCTCTTCAGTTTCTCACACTCCTGGTAGAGCCTGACCAGAGCCCTGGGCTTGGACCGCACATCCAGCTTGTACTTTTTAGCAAACTCTTCACAGAAATGCTTGACAAGCTCCTCGTCAAAGTCCTTACCTCCCAGCTCTGGGTCACATGCTGTAGCAAGGACCTAGGAAGCCATGGGGAAAACAGCAGAACATAGGGGTGTGGTCATTCCAGAGTTAATTATTAACAGGGAGAAGACAACTTCAGTCATTTCTACATGCTCAACGAACCTTGAGTTTGCCTTTATTGAAGGCACACACAGAGGTCTGATATCCAGAGTGACCCACGTCCACAAACACCACAATCCTAGCTTTCTCCTCGGGGGCAGGCAGGTCTTGTTTGTAGATGCCATATGCCAGCGCCACTGTAAAACAATTGATTAACAATATGTTCAATTCCATCCATTTCTTTTCTCCACTGAAAAACAACAGAATTAGCGATAATGGAAGTAGCAATCAAATTGCAATATTGCACGATACCATGGAGTGGCACAATATGAGGATGCATACCTGCAGTGGTCTCATTCATGAGCCTCAAGCAATTGAGGCCAGCAATCTGAGCTGCATCTACTACTGATCGTCTCTCAGCATCAGTGTAGTAGCATGGAACCTAGCGGGAATAACCAACATATTACACTACTGCCAACATAGCCAGTAGGGGACATCCAACACAGGATTACAAACAGTGACTAATGGCAGTGACATATATTTTAGAATATTTTAGAATGTTTTGATGCCTTTATTCTTTCTGTGAAGCATTGTGAAGAGTATTTTTGAAAAGGGCTATACAAAATAAACGTATCATTATTATCAAATGCAGTTTCCGTGGATCTGTGATCTGATTCGTCGATAAATGCCCACTCACAGAGACCACGCAGTCAGCCACAGGCTTCTTCAGTGCACTCTCAGCAGTCTCCTTCAGCTTGGTCAACAGCATCGCGGTCACCTGCTCAATGCTGAACACCTTCTCCTCCTCCATGTACATCACCTTCAGACAAATACACAATACAGTACAGAATTTATTAGCAAAATAAATAAAGCATTTCAAATAATTCATACCACATCCTCTCAACAGTGACCGTCATTGCATAGCAGCCATATTTTGATTCTAAAAATGCTAGTGAGAGTAGTAAAAAATAATCACTGCACAATTATATCTCAACAAATGATGTCAACATATCAAAGTCACAGGCCATCTTACAGTAAGAGGTCTTCTCCCAAAACATTAGATTTTCAGGGTGTCCCAAAAAGTGTCCATTACAGGCTGGTCATATCCATCATCTACTTTGTACATATTATCAGCTTACTTTGATTCCAGTGGTCCCTGTGGGCATTTGTGCAAGGTCGTAAACCAGACTTGACTTGAGACGATGGACAAATGGATCCGTGAATGCCCGTCCATGAAACCTCTTGAAACCTTGGACCGTGTTCTTGCAGTTTGTAACCACCTATTGATCACATGCAGATAGAAGTCAAGCATTTTGTGCGAAGCATTTATGGAATAATGGATAACAGATTGGTCATCCAGATTAATATTTCCAGATGTTTTGTCCACTGTCCAATACGGTAGCATCTTTCATCTCTGGAAGGGATGCAGTCTTCCGCCGATAGCCTTGAACCTACCTGGCTTTTTGCAGCTGCGCCAATCGACCGATTCCGTGGTCCAAAAGAAACACATGCTCTAGAAAAGATAAAGCGACAATCGTGAATAAAAACAAGGATATAGCAAACACGAAGTCGTCCCATTAACTAGGACTGTGTTGTTACAAGGTACAGTGGGAAGGTACACGTCTTCTCCATCAAAATCCATTTTGACAGAGTCAGGCCTCCTCTTAACGGACGCTCTTTCACACATTCGGAGTAACAAAAGGCGGAGGGGGGAATCCATAACATGAGATTAAACATAATGTCGTTTGGCATTTATAAGAGCAACCTGAGGATGTGAAGTTTGTAATCATGTTGATTGATGATTTCTTTCAAGTGACAAAGACAGGGTCGAGCTCGCTGAGCTAGCATTAGCAGGAGATTCACGTGCCGTTTCCTGGGCTGAAACCCTACAGGCAGCTAGCGTGACTGGCTAACTAGCAAGCCTGGTCACCGCCGCGTATGGGATCCATCATATCAATATTTCATGATGTACAACGAATTGAAGTACGTATAATTTACAAAACAGTGACAAAAAACGTGAGAAAAAAATACTTACGGTGTACATCGGTCGCTGTATTCATTCGCAACAGTTTCAATACCCCCAGCTCTCGCTACCGCTACATAGCAGTTCAAATAGCCGACATCAAATCCAACAACAGACATCTTGACAAAATGTAGATTAAATGGACAGTATTTGAAACGGAAATAATGAGTGATATGTGCAAGACGCGGCGGTAACTACGGCTTCTCTCAATTAGCAGCGGCTATCCCACCCTTGTTCCATGTAGCTGCCTTCTGCGTAGAGGCAAGCCGGTTAGCGGTCGTACGGCAGAGCGCGTTGGAAAGAAGATTTCTTCTCAATTTGCCATTGGCACAGACATGTCCCAACTTCCGGGCCGCGGATTTCAACGTAAAGGTACCCGAATCCGTTGCTAACACGCTTGTGAACATTGTCAGGCAAGTGGAGGCAAGGAACTGATGTTGTACGTCGTATCAATTACTTTTTAACCAAAAATCACAACAGTCATCACGATTAACTTCTAGCTGTGCTCACGTAGAACACTAAGTAATATACTAAAACATGAATTGTCTAAGCATATAGAATAGACAACAAAATGCATTGTTCATTGTGCAGTTACCTAAACTTAATTAAACCAAATATTAAAAAAAGACCACTGAAATAAAAGGTGAACTTCAAAGAATTCAAGAAAACCTTTTTAAATAATTTGTGGCTTTATTAGGTAGACATACAGATCTGGAATTAACAGAAAGAGCGAGAGGTTCAAGAGTGTCATTTATTCATCATTTTCAAAGTCAGCTGGATTCTTCTTCTTGCACTCTTCGTGCACATGGTTACCCCAGGTGTATGTCAGGTACATCAACACCATTGCTAAATGAAACATTAGGAAAAAAACTACATTAGACTGTTTTCTGATATACATTTTTTAAACACACACACACACACACACACACACACACACACACACACACACACACACACACACACACACACACACACACACACACACACACACACACACACACTTTAAAAGGGTTACAATAAAACATTGTTAATAGCAGGTTACTAATAGCAGCCTGATTGACAGCTCAAGGAATGGGCACTTTCATAGTTGAAAAACTATGGAGTAAAGTCTTTTGTGTTCATCAAGGCAAAAAAAACCCATAGCATCAAAAAAGGCTGGAGTTTACATATTGGGGTTAGTTAACATTATAGGCAATTTAGATGTGTATATTATTTATACAAATACTCTTCTGACATCACAGCAGCTAAACATCAGTAACCCCAATTCAGAAGTAAGTGATTTAGATTCGTCTGAATTTGGCATTAAGTATACAACGAATATGAATACTCACGAGGAGCGACTCTGAAGAAGCTGCTTGTGACCCGTCTCCACACATTGGGGATTCCCTTGGAGAAGTAGTTGGGGAAAGCCCTCTGCTCAAAGGGGGACAGACTGTATGTAACCACATGCCGAACCTTGGCCAGACCTCCAAAATGGTGACCCATGGTGACAAGACCTGAAAAACACAAGAATATAAAATAAAAAGACATCTTTAATTATACAAACAGCACAGAATATGCCACACGTAAGCATCCACTGACCTTGTTATCTTTAGTACAAGGCTAATGTGTACCTACATTTGTAATTTTGTAGTAGATTTATTTTGTTTATACGTTAAGCATGGAATATTTTCATGGAATATTTTCTAACATATAGATATTAGATATATAGATATTCGAGAGGACTTTTCCCAAGAATATTTATGATTCTTGGAGCATACAAATCAGCACACAACCGTATGACTAGTATGTGTTAGATTCACTAGTATCAGCAGTTAATGCTAACATTAGAAACACTCTTTACAAAACTTTTGTAATTGCCAACTATAAAAAAAATGGCAGATTCATTAGTATTAACTGAACAGTACATTAAGTACGGAGGCCGTTCTTGCCACGACTAGGCGAAGTCGATACGGAATGTAGAGCTTGGTGTCAACACCATTTCAAACAACTGGACAACGACGCCTAAGTAACCCAGGTATCAATTCGAAAGTTACTGGTTGGTAATGGGTTTTGATAACAACGAATTAGTACAATTGAACTTAATGCAAAGGAGCAAAGGGCAGAACACCCTTGCTGTTGCTTAACAGTAGCTAGCAAAATGGCATTCTAGGGACCTTGAAATGCTACCCTTGCCTCTTACGCCGGCGTACTTCTGTCACCAGAACAGAATATCAAACCAATAACAAGAACGAGCATGTTTCAATTGCACAGGTATAGCTTGAACTGAAAAATATATCACAAGACATATGACATTGAGTCTTACCGTTTTTGTTCTCGAGACCAGTGCCTTTAGCTCGCTCGGTTCTGATTGGTCAATGAGGGGAGCGGATGCCAGTTTACGTATTTCCGTTCGCTTTTTGGTGCATGATGCAAATACTACCACCATGTGGACAAACAGAGTATTTAGCAGAAAAAAACACGTCATCACATTATGCATGCATGCTTTGTGAAAAACAATGTTTTGGGTTTTTTTAAATAATGACCGTGGAATGTTTCTTCACTTCTAATGCTGTGAGTCTTACTATGTAGATGTACATTACCATACAAACATGCAAGTATATATGCGCCTGTCATTTTGAGAATTATCCTCATTGATGTATCCCTGGATAACAATAATCAGCCACTCAATTGAAACAGGGAGGTCTAGCCCTATCTTATGTATCGTATGCCTATGTTAAAGCCTGGGAGTAACTACATAGTCTTTAGGCATATATAAAAGCTACAAATCATATTGAACAATGGTATTCTTCACAATTGAAAACATTTTTAAACATCGTTTTTAAATATGTACCAAGGCAAAGAGACCAATACTGCTTCCCTTTTTTATTTCCTTTTCCGTTTTTTTTCACATCCTAGGTGGTCTTGATGACCAGAAGTTATACATCATTGAAACGTTCAGCTGGCCTCATTCAGTCAGCTTTGGTTCAGGACATTAAAATTGACAGTTGCCGATCAAACAACGGTCTAATCCCCAGAAGTAAAAAGGAAATGTAAAAGGTTTGTGACTTCAATTTCGTATTTTTTCAGAAAAGGAATACTTAAAAACTGTTAAATCGTGTTAAATAAACCACCCAAAAATAAATTAACAAAAAAAAAAAACTTAACTTAAGTCATAAAGTTTCATCAAGTGTGTCAAAGGCTCAATTATGGTGGACATTGATATTTCACCCCAAACATTTGGTGGGACAAAGTGTCTACATCCAATAGTTTCAACTTTTTAAACAAAAATAAATAAACATATCTCTTTTGGATAAGATCTCTTAAACACTCAACACACTCGATAAGGTACACACACCCGGTCTACCTAAATGATTACATTATCAAATGCACAATGACTTTCCTGCAATCACTGAGGCCGGACAAAGTATCCGTCAATGCAACTGCTGGCCAATATGTGCGCGTGTGCATGGTGTTGGGAGAAGGGCCGAAACCAGCTATGGAAACACAACATATAACAGGTGTAGTGAGAACAACCTGCAAAGCGTGGAAAAGACAAACAAAGCTAGCGACACGTGCACCTCGTGGCCACCATTTCGTCAAACTGCTTGTAGACATAGGATCCATCCTCCTCAAAGATCATGACGCTGAGGGGACTGTAGTGGGAGGGAATGCACGCGGGCCGGGGCACTTTGGCGTCAGGCTTCTCGTACATGAAGTTCTGCATGATGGTGTGGATGGGCGAGCCGTAGATGAAGCGCAGGGTTGTCGGGCAGGTCCCTCGGCAGTAGCGAGGGTTGTACTTTGGAGGAAACACGATCCAGTGATCCAGCTTCAGCTGGCTGAACCGCACCTTGAAGTCATACAAGGCGCAGTCACTGGTCGGGAACTCCAAGCTGGGCCGGAGCTCGGGGAGGTGAAGATCCAAGCTCTGCCCGGCCCTTTTGGTCTTCGGAGACGCCCTCCTGCGCCTTCCCTGGTGCCTGAGCTTTTCCTGCAACTTGAACGTTGTCGGAGGTGGCATGTAGGTCGGCAACCTTTGACCCGCCATGGAAAAACCAGGAGGCGTCCGAGGCGCCGACTTGTTTGTGTCGTTCAGGTACAGAAGCAAAGCCGGAGACCACAGGGGGTACAACGCCGCCATGAACCACCCTTCCCCGGGGGGCCCCCGGCCGTCTGAACAGGTCAGGTTGACGAGCAGGTTCACCGTCCTCTTGTTGATCTTGAAGAGGGGCAGCAGGAGGGACGTGATGTCCACCTCCACCCAATTTTTCCCGTGCGCCTCGGGTGCACGGCGAACGGTGAAGTTCATCTGGTGGCCGCTGGGACACAACGGACATTGGTCGGCCTCCTCCCTTTCTTTGATGTCGAGGGTACACGCCAGGGGGATAGGGTCTGCCGGGTCGCGGTCAAAAGAGTACAGCAGGATGGATTTCAGAAGCCGCTCTCTGTCCAGCACTCGGTCGAGTTTGTAGGACAAGTGTTGTGTGGAAACCTCTGAGAAACAATAGAAAGCATAACCCCTTAATATGAGTAAATAACTACTTCTGTGTCAACCAGACAGTAGGTTGCTCTCATCAAAGGGTAATCTTCCAAATTGCCAAGAACCGCAGATCTCCAAATGCACACATTTTACATTTTGTCATGAAGAGAAACTACACAAACCATTGGAAAAAAAAGGGCAACTTGGTTGGCGTGCTCTTGACATCCTGTATGTATTTCATAGCAGTGGACCTATAACATATTATTCATTAAAATGTTAAACCTTTTGACATGGGCCAACTCACCATTCTTTTGGTTAAGACATTTTTCCAGAGGCTTTATCAGCCGCAACGTATTGTAGAGGGATTTTGTATCCAAGCTCCTTTGAGCCCTTGATGACTTCTTGTGCACTTCAACCATGTATTTCATATATTTATGCTCGGGTTTCACACTTTTCTTAAGTTCTGCGTTCCACCGCGTTTCTCCGTGGTCCGACAAGGCTTTCAACAAAGGGGTGAATATGTTCTCATAAGGATACTGGGTGGAATCGGCAAAACTGTGCCCTGTGTTGGACGAGGCGATGGCATAGCTGAGCATGTGTAATAGTATTACGGTGTTAAAATAATTCAGTACAGTCAACATCAACATCTGTGTCCCCATTATTATAATAATCTACAGCCTTCAACACGGAGCCACAGTCCTGCGAGGGTTCAGGTCACCCGAACCCATGTGCTGCTCATCAGTCTATGCGACGTCAGGTGTTCGCAATCAACGACGTCATTGGAGATCAGCTGACCGGAAATGAAACAAGCCCTTTTCAACGTATCGGTTTAGGATGATCCGGAGAGGCACTGACACATCGGTCGCGTTCCGATTGCAAAGTTCCCTACACATATGCCCTACTCTCTAGTTACTGTGCAGAGTACAGAAGTCAAGGGGTACTCATCAAAGGGTACTCGTTCAATTTGGAACACCCTGCATACGTTATCAACAGCAGACAGCGTTAACGTCGCACTTTGATTACATCTTTGTTCCTCAAGTCAAGAAATAGGATGCTTATGGCATGCTCACGCAACTAACATCGCTCAAAACAAATTTTACTCTTCAACATATTATGTTCAAACTCTTGTTGCCTGTGGTTAATATATTCTAATGTTTAAAAGTATATGATGACTTTGGGACTCTCGCGCTGACGCGTCACTTTGACAGTTGCCTATCTTCATCGGCGGAGTGATGCAGCTATGTTCCCTAGCCCCCCTACCTACCGTGTAGTTCTCTTTGCAGTGGGCACTGTTAATACCAACGGAATGGAATCTCACTTTATATGGCGGAACACTGCACAGTCCACTTCGCAGTCCACTATGAAGCGATCGGAACGCACCCATTGACCTGCAGTAAAAGTGCACCAATACTCACTCACACTCTGGATTCACCACTGGATTTAACCCCTTTCTGGATTGTTTGTTGTTTTTGTTTACTTTAAGATGTCTGTTAATTGTACACTGTTGATACACCCAGCAGTCCTACTCCATGTTTTGATGTAAAGTGTACGACTTGTATTATTAGTTTATCATTAGTTGTTGTTGTTAATTAGTTGTTAAGTTTTGTTTTTTTTTTACTTTTTGGGGTATTTTATTTTATTTATATTTTTTGTATTGTATTTATATTTATATGTACCCTGGCTGCTATGACGACCCAATTTCCCTTAGGGAATTAATAAAATGTACCAATCCAATCCTATCCTATCCGAATGGTAGCTGCATTTTATTTTCCAAAAATAACAAACAACCAACAAATACTGTCCATTTTGCCAGCTTGTTTATTTTCTCCTACACTACCACAACATACAGTACATACCTATGAATACACATATATAAATCACATATTCGGGTGGAGTGTCTGTGTTTGATGGCTGGTTTAAGAGTTGAAGCAGCCTCACCTGGCCTGAGTCAGGCTGGAGATGGGTGAGGCTGCACACCTGTGGTGTATTCAGTGAGCGAGGACCACTGGATAAACCAGCCATCCGCACACACACACTCAGAAGAGTTCTGCCATGTCAGTATTCACCACCAGCTCTGCATGAAACAAACCTTGCAACTCACCACCTGCCATGTGGATGGGTCTCCTGCAACAATACTTTGAAGTGCATAACTTATGCATTAATGCATAGTTTTTCCAGACTAAAACGAAGTGCATGTTTAAAGAAATATTAACTTCTTAATGTTTTTATTCAAATTCAATATCACAACTGAAAAATAGACTGTCTAATAGACAGTTGTCTATGAAAGAATAGGCTTTCCTCGCTTCTTGGACTCTCCTAATGGAAATAATGTAAGGAAATAGCAACATTCCACTGTCCATTCTGTGTCTGCTTTGCATAAGTGGCCTCCACACACCAGCCCACCAGTACATTCCCTCCACCCTTTTAATCCAGAATCCAGTCTTGCGTTTGTGACTCAAATAAAGATTTGTTAGATGACTAAATAAAGATGAGTTCATGACATCCGCTTAATGGAAATATAAAGTTTAACATGTGAAAGTGTGGACATTAGTCAGTAAACCACCTCCAACAACTTGTTTTAACTTCATTACAACCATATTATCAATCCAATGTTATCTTTGAAAAACAACATATTAGGTTTTTTTTTCATGATATACATACCATGAAGTACTAGTAACTACACATGTATTTACAATATCAATAATGGACCCATGGACCCAAACAGTTTGGACATGAGATGCATTACAGAGTTTTTTTGTCAGTGTTGAACGTTGGCATCTGTTTTTTTACGATCCTGTTCAAAACCCATCCCAGCCAGCTAAGCCCGGTGGCTGCTGGTGTCTGTGTTTCCTCCGGTGCCCCATGTGGGGCTGAAACAGTTTACTGATGGTGTTCAGGCCTTTAGGCAGCAGCTCCCTGTATTCCTCCGCTTCGGCCGGGTCTCTGTAGTGGTCGTGCTGCCCTCCACCCAGAAGCTCTTTAAGTTCAAAGGTCACGCTTGTTCCCAGATAGTGGTAGGGCTTCTTTCCAGCATTATCCCTAACGTTGACCCTGGCTCCGTAACCCTGGACAAGCAGAGTGATGATGTCATGGTGACCATGGATGGCTGCGATGTGCAGAGGTGTGTAGCCTCCATGCGTTTTGCTGTTGACGTCCACACACGTGCCTTTGCTCTTGGAGATGTCCATGATCTTGCGCACCATCTCGCCGTTGCCCCCCTTTGCGGCCCAGTGGAGGGCCGTGAAGCCAGACATGAAGTCTCTCTTGTTCACCAACTGTGTGTCCAGTAAAAGCAACCCATAAATGTGCCTCCACATTCCTGCGCCAGACTTGACGAGCCACTCGTGAGTGATTGGATCCAAAGGAATGGACTCTGAATACCTGTGGTCTTCCACTTTTCTTGTAATGGTGCTCTGGGTCCTCATTACTGTAGGGGAGCCCGGGTCGTTCAGCGCCGCTATGTTTTCACAAGATTGCGAGGTGCTCCATGTATTCCTGTCAAATATTTGACAAAAGCGGTTCAGGGCTGGTACCGTTTGTGAAAGAGATTGTACTGGCAATGGCTTTTCTGGAGTTCTGTACTCAGAGGGCGTCTCAGAATTGGAATAATTAGGTCCTATCAGGGTCCGAGGGGGTGAAGTCACCGATATGACAGCAAAGACAGCGCCGCTTCCCCCTGTTCTACACACACGATCACTCGAAATATTCAGGACTTTCAGTGATTGCTCATGGTCAGTGCTGTCCGTATGCATTGGTAGAGCGACTGGCTTCGGCACACTGCTTAAGTCGTACATATCGGAATGATGATGGATGGTGTTATCCTTGCAAGTACCGCTTACGTTTAAGGAATAGCGCACATTGTTGTTTTCTAGGTCGTTCAGCATTTCTCCAGCCTGATTTGAACTTTTCAGAGGCGTCGCAGCGGTCGGAAGTGATGGGTCTGGATCGGGATGATCGTTCTCCGCTCTCAGCCCGCTGCTGTCCACCCTCACAAAGTCCCGATATCTTTTCTTTGCTACCACAAACTTGACATCGTCTATTTGCTTGACCACGGCGACGCTATTCACCAACCTCTTGAACAAATCCCTATTGTGTTGCCTTCCCGCGGGGTCGCTGCAGTGTATCTGACTTTTAAAACAGTTCAGTAGTTCTGAATTCCTCACCTTGCCGCCATGCTCCAATAAAAATGTGAGGATGCTGTCCTGATTTAAAGCCATACTTTAAAAAACCTAAAGGAATGAATAACGGTAAAACAAAAAAGCAGAAAGACCACAACGATAGTCCCGCTCCCTATACAATTGGTTCCCGAGTCCCGACCCCCTCCTCCCCCCGGTACTGGTGAGCGATGCCCCCCACAACAACCTGCTGTTTCCGGGGCCTCTTTAAACACATCCACATACTGCGCGCCAACGGGACATTCAACCCATTACGCGTGCATGTTTATCTATCATAAGCCAAACAAAGCCCATATTATCACGTTTTGTAAGAGCGTCTGACTTGGAGCGCATTGATGTATTTAGAGGCATTTTAAAGGTGTCATTGCATCGTTATTTCATACATTTTGCGGTGGTCTCTAGTATTAATGAATGCCCCGTGAGCCGGTTTTGGTGAAAAAATGTGAAAATGTTCTGGTGCTGTTCTAGTTTGGTGAAGGGTGTGTGTGTGTGTGTGTGTGTGGTGGGTGTGGGGGGGGGGGGGGCTTTTGGGGGGTTTTTGGGGTTTTTA
>OMKI01000781.1:5209-34546 GCA_900302315.1 Phycis blennoides
GGGGCCCCCGCCCCCGGCGGGGGGGACGGGGGGGGGGGGGAGCCGTGAGAATGATACTATGGATTTGTATAGATCTGCCGATCGTACCATGAGCTGGCCCCCACCCTCTCTCCCTCCCTCCCTCCTGTCTGCCTTCTCTCTCCATCTCTTCCTCCCTCCCTCTCTCCCCCCACCCCCCCCCCCCCCCCCTCTGCCTTCCCTCTCCATCTCTTCCTCCTCCCTCGTTTCTTCCCAACACTTCTGACAGCCCTCCGTCCCTCTCAGTCTCGCTCGTTTGCTTTTTTTCTGTATCCGTCTATGCATCGTTTCCTTTCTTTCTCCCTCTCCCTCTCCCTCCATCCTTCTCTTCTCTCCCTCCCTTAGCGCAATGCAATTACAGTAATGGACCCCCCTCCACCCCCCACTACACCACCACCACCACCCACTCCCCTGTTGATGGCTTCCGACATCCTGTCTTAAAAGGAGGCTAATCATGCTCTTAAGGGTCATGTTTAGTTAATGAAGGGGTGGGGGATATGGGTGAGGGGGTTAGGGTGAGGGGGTGAAAATGCACATGCACACAGCATCTCCATGTGTTCCGCCTTCCCGTCACAGAGCACACACACACACACGTGTGCCAGCTTGTGAATGCACACGGACCGGTGCGAAAGCGGCCGGCGTCATACATGATTCATTCTCTCACGGAGACACACGCACACATAAGGGAGCGACGTGCTCCACGCAATCATTCAAATGTGGCTGCACGCACACGCACACGCACACGCGCGCTTTGCTCCCGCTCTCACACCCTCTCACAATTGCAGCCACAACGTACAGCGTCTGTGCAGGCACACGCATGCACATGCACACGCATGCACATGCACATGCACGCACGCACATACAGGTACACACACACACACACACACACACACACACACACACACACACACACACACACACACACACACACACACACACACACACACACACACACACACACACACACACACACACACACACACACACACACACACACACACACACACACACACACACACGGTGCCAAGCAGTGTCAATAGTGAGTCTATGTTAGCAGATGCTCTGTGCTTATCGAACTGTGTCCACTTAACGCATAACATCACTGGAGAGGGGAAGGATGCAATAGACAGGAAGAGAGGCAGATGGAACGGCAGAATACGAGAGGAACTGAAAGCCAAAGCGAGAGAGAGCGAGGGATAAAGGGAGCCGCGCGAGAGAGGGAGAGTTGGCCAGAGTGAGGCGGGCAGAACGCTGGAGATGAAACGCAGAGAAGGACCCTGGCAGGAAATAAAGCGGTGTTAAGGTTTGCTTCGCGGCGGGTCGCCATTTTCTTCCTTTTTTCCCGTGGCGATCGCACTGTTTCTCTGCCCCTCCGTACTCATCTCCATCTTTACAGCATCCAGCTTAATGCCTTTCAGTATCCTTTCCTCTCCGTCCAATCCGTCTACCCCTTGAACCAGCTGCCGTGTCCCCGGCGTCGCTCTCCATACGGCCGACACGGCGACACGTGGGGAAAAGGTACACACCCACGACCCTCAGCGGTCATGTGACCGTGCCACCCCTGAAGCCCTTCAGCAGACACATTCGTTTCTTTGAGGCCATCACCACGAATCCGGTGGCAGACGGACACAATCTGAGGAGCACGGATGTCTGATGTTGGCCATGGGTGTCTATGTGCAGCGCTCGTTATTTTTGCACTAGCCGTTTGTCATCACTGTGTCATCATTGTGTTAACATCATCATCATCATCATCATTATCATCATATGCACGTAAAAAAAGAACCCTGTTCATTTCCAACTGAAACTACAGCTGTGGCGCGTGTCCCAGAAAGCCATGGAAATTAATGGGCAGGACATTTTCTGAGGGGATACTTTCTGGTGCAAGCACCGCGCTGGCCAACTAGCCTTGTGCTCACACGGAGAGACGCATGATTCAATTAGGGTTTCAAATCACTTTGCCGAATGTGGAAAACCTTTATTTCAATACATCCTGATCTAAATTAAATCGATTCCATTGGCCTCTACAACGACCTTGAGGTCTTTGAAGGGACGATTACGAAACTTTAAAAAAACAAGTTCGTCCAACGGACCTAACTGGCGGCTGACCATCAGTGGCTTGGGGGGCCGCGCGGACTCCACTATGGTCGTTCCAATACAAAAAAAAGAACAATCCCAGCAACCCGTCGGTGGCAAAGCGTTGTGCGCTATCGGTTACGCCGCGCTCCTCCTGGTGTGTGTGTGTGTGTGTGTGACCCACTTAAGAATGCTTATCGCAGGATAAAAACTGGAAGAACAAGGACACCGGGGCCCCTCGGTCTCAAGTAAACTTCCCCCCGCCTCAGGAGTCGGGACGATCCGCGCTAAGTAACGGCGCGTCAGAACCAGAGAGACAGCACTGGGGTCCGAGGCTCGCCACCTCGCTGACTCGTACGTTGGCACGAGCCGGGCCAGCGAGGGAGGCGCTGTGGCCCCCCCCCCCACCTCCACCCCCCCGTGGGTGTGAGGAGACCCACGGCCGGACCCACGCACATCGCGTGGGATGTGAAGGCCTGGGGACGGCTGGACATACAACAACGGCGGCGGCCGTGGCCGGGTTGAGTTTGGTACCCTTACCGGCGAGACCGCGGTGTGGAGCTTTCCTCTAGGAAAAGATGGAAATAAAAAGCTGATAAAGGAATTAGGTACAAACGCTTCCATGCCGACGCTCCAGTCAAACTGGTAACCTAAATACACCATGCCCCTGGCAGCTGCGCTCCAGAAACCGACCTGCTTTCCTCAAGCAGTACCCAAGTCTCTCTGTGGTTCTATCTGGGTTAGACGTTGAACCACACCGGTTCAGCCCTATAGGATACGCAGGGCAGCATAGGCTCTCCCCTGGTGGATGTAGCTCACGCTTGTAATGTATGCAACGACATAAATGTTTTCCTTGGACATTAAAATATGAATATAATACAAAAGAATATGTAAAAATACAGGATTAAAATAAACATGAAAATCACGTCCTTTAAATGCTGATATGCAACCTAGACCACACACCTCGGCAAATCTTCCCCATGAATACTGTCTATTTTGGTTCTCGGGATGGGATGAGTTATCGTGAACATGCTGGATTTCCCCATTTACTGTCCTCAATTAAGCAGAGGAGAGACACGGAGAGGGCCAGTCCCGAATTAAAGATCAAATCACACCGACTCCACAAAATAGGAACATCTAAAATGGGTTTTCAGGCCAATTCCAACTTTCTCTTTGTTTTATCATGACTGGATTTCATATAAACCAATAAAAACACGAGAGAGGGCGCGTTCTCTTTAATGGCTGAGAGAATTGGTTGCACTGCCATGCTGCCAGAGTCTAAGTGCTCTTCCAGTCAGTCACTCACTCAATTTATCCCACCCACCCTGGCAAACATCTGTCTGACTAATACTAACACAGAGCCCCTCACGCAGAAACCAGAGCCAGCGAGACACAGCCCACTGAGCAGGAGAGAAATGAAGATGAGAGAAAGATAATTAAAACAACGGGCCGACGGATGGAAAGAGAGGAGCACAGAACAAAGGTAACAAGGCAATAACAATACAAAGGCAACGGCGGAGACGGAAGACAAAAGGGGAGAGCGAGATGATAAAAAACGACAGCAGCACACTGAGAGGGAGAGCAAGCCTAGATCAAGATGTTGACTGTGTTCAGAGAATGCCACTCAGGGAAAGCAAAGGATGGCGAGAACAGAATGATTACACAGAGAGAGAGAGAGAGAGAGAGAGAGAGAGAGAGAGAGAGAGAGAGAGAGAGAGAGAGAGAGAGAGAGAGAGAGAGAGAGAGAGAGAGAGAGAGAGAGAGAGAGAGAGAGAGAGAGAACGAGAACAATGAGAAGGAACAACAGGGAGAAAACCACCATGGGCCAATGAACGGAGAAATATGGCGGGAGCCCAGATAGCGCCAATGCCCTGAAAACCAGTAAACCGCCCGGTTGCCTTGAGTGAGGCACTCAGTAGCAGCGGGTCTCTCAGTTACCCTGGACCACAATGCCAGAGCCTGTAAGCTTAGCTGCAAATCCATTTCCTAACTGTACATATTGATTCAATTATGTATGTATGTGAGAGACAGAGAGTGATGGAGAGACAGAAACGGGAGTGCTGTGTCATGACACCGAGGTAACAGTTCGACGTAACACACAATCTTTGGACGAAAGATAACCATCGGCATGGCAAGAATACTTATAAAGCACTCTCCAAACACGGGACCATTCATAGAGCTCGACAAAGGCAAATGGGATAATCCCCAAAAGGATGATCATTGAAAGACAGAGAAATAGCCAATGTGTAAAAAATCCTAGAGGGCGAGCGATTGACATGAAACAATAAAATTGTGCTTATTTCAACTACATCGTTTACCAAATAATATAAATTCATATAAACAAGTGCTGTAGGTAACATTTTACAAATAATAAATGGAGCGCAATTCATAGACATGGAAAAGTCAGTAATTTATGAGTGAAATGCTCTGTGAGAATCTTTTCTGGTCGACTGCATCTGTGATGACACTGTTTAGATTTTAGACAGCTCCCGGCTCATTTCTGACCAATCAGGGCATCCCTTCCCTGATTGGTTCAGGGAATCCATCTTGGGGGGGGTTGTTTATCTTCAAAATCTTGCTCTCTTCTGCTTTCTCTGTACAACTGTCAAATCCTACCTACAGCAGCTTCAAAATATTTCTGAATGATGAAGCAATTATTAATGTACAGCCTTCAACAGGGGCCCAATACGTCTGTGGGGGCAGTGGTCTTCTGTGGCAGACCATTACCACATCCGCCTCATCCCTACATCAGTCACCCTGTAGTGACCAGTCACTATGAAAACGCATTCATTCCCTTCCTCTGATTTGCCCACTCGATCAGGGTCATTCTCAAACCCCTTCAGTACTACTGGCACCACAGAAAGCCCCATGAATAATGATAAGCTCTCTTGTTTCACCTGTATGTCAGTGTCTTTGACTGGCTCCAAGGGCTCAAAGCTAGTGGCAGCACTCAGACTCTCCAACCTCTGAGAGATGTGGAAGATGTCTAGTCCTCTGGAGCCCAGGAGGATGGACCTGCAGAAAAGACAAGATACAAGAGATTCAGTTGGGGAATGGAGTCCTAAATGGAAACAAGGTCACTCGAGACTTAAAACTAAATATGAATAAATAATCAAATACGTTGTTCGGCAGAGAACATTTTTTAACTTCCAAGCAAGAATAAAAAATCCTCAGTTAAAAGCCAAGTCAAATTATTACATTTACTTGCCATCATATTTCTACAAATATTAGGCCTATTTATTACAGACTATACAATTCAAGTGCATTTTCTTTTGACATGTTTTATATAAAAAAAGAGCAGACATGACCAAGTGGCAAGGAAGACAAGCGAAAAAACACCATACTAAAAGATATAATGAAATCGACAAAAAGTGCTCGGAAACACAAGTATGTTGTTCCTGTATTCCAGAATATAAAACACCTCTACACCTGTTGTACTTTTCCTATTTGGACTGTTATGGGATTAAATACATTTAGGGGTGGCAGTAGCTCAGTAGGTACAGCGGGTGAACAAAGCGGGTCTTCCACTAACCGCAGGGTCGGCGGTTCGATCCCCTTCATCCCCCTCCTCCAACTGTCCACATTGGACAGTTGGACAGTTGGAGCAAATGTACTGATTGTAAGTCGCTTTGGACAAAAGCGTCTGCTAAATGCCCCTCTATATTTACTGTATTTCAGTCTAGTTCCTGATTTGCTGCTTTGAGCAAATGGCCTGCATCTTCGCTGGGGCTGATGCTCAACAGGCAAAACAGAATGAGACAGCAGAAATGGAAACGGCAGGGTTTAAAAATGACAGGGATCATGTTGGGAAGGAAATGACAGCAAACCTTTATTTGATGCCGTTTGAGTCAGCAGTGTGTATTTAGGTTTTAATTTGATTTGTGCCAATAACTAGCTTGCCAGGGAGTACACAAAAAGTGTTCACTTTTGAAGTTCCAATGTACTTGCCGATGTAAAGATGAAGTTGAATCCATTCTTTCATTTGATAGAATAAATTACAAAATAATGTACCGGTAATTATTTATTATGACTTCAGGCCCACTGAAAATCATTTTGATCAGTGAGCACAATGGTCCTGAAACAGAAATGTCTCATGGGATGTCTTGCTTACGCTTTGACGTCTGCAGCATCCTGAGAAGTGCGGGTCAGGGTGCGGGACCGGAGCCTCTCCCCGGCCTGCTGGATCTCCTGGAGGTTCCTCTCCACATGAGGAAGCTCTGACACCGCTTCGGTCTCGGCGGCTAACTGCTCTGCCTGCTGTAGCAGCTCTCCAAAGCCCTCGGTGTCCATAGCTCTGGAGAAGATAAATCAATAAGACGGTGGGGAGACAAAGGGAAATACTAGTATAACTAATACTAGTAGACGCTAAGGTCTCCATTACACTAGTAGAAGAGATGGTTTATTTACTTAATATGTAATATAGCCTTAATAAGCTAAAGCTAGCATTATACATGAAATATGTTGATGATAACAAGTGGTATTGTGTTGAACCATGTGTAGATCAACATCAAATTAGTGTTGAGACACTTCATGTTTACATGGTCATTTCGTGCGATGCCGCTGACAAGAGCGCACATGTGACTGGCTTCAGGTCGCATCGCCGTGACATCCTGATCGGCAACATAACAGACACATTTTTGCCTATCACGCAGTTCGGACAGACAACAAAACGTAACATTGTTAAAAATAAGCGGAGGGCATAAGTCGCTAATCATTTATAACAGCGGCACTTCCAGCCTTGCTTCGTTAGCATGCGAGGTTAGCTAAACACGACAACTGGTGCACTGTGTTAGCTAGTTTTAACTTGCTGGAGAGATAGCGATGTGATGTTAATGATGTAGCTCCACCACACCCAACAGATAATTAAACAACTAACCTGCTATTTAGCCAGTATTTTATATATTCCCTTAATCCAAGATGATAGCTTGAAAGTTGATATTATTATGATAAATCTTGAATGGGCGCTCGGACATAACCCGGCATTTCTAAGGACGCCGCTGATTGGTCGATGCTTTTTCTTCGTCTTTACGTATTTTCGTAGTGATGCCCATAGTGGAGCATTACTGCCATCTGCTGGATATTAACACCGCTCAGCAGAGGGGTATTCGTTTTCAATGGGTGGGCACCATTTTACATGGTTCTATAGGTATTATATTTGTAGTTATATAACAGGGGTCACCGAATAAATTTCACCTGGGGACAAGTTTGCATGGAGAGAATACTATGTGGGTCAGGCCCAGAGATTAGGGTGGTCTCTAAACCCCCATGCACCATACTAAATGTCACACCTTCACTTTATCTTTCCATCTTTCAATCACTTTTAAACACACACACACACACTTCTAACTCAGCAATGAGACAATGTTCAAACTAGTCTTTCCAATTCTAACTTGTATGCCATGCCTATATTTGCGGTGATCCTTTTAATTTCAGACCAGAAGTGAATTTGAATCCATCTTCACACAAAAATACAGTGGTGTGACCAACCTCACTGGTTCACAAAGAAACAACAACCGGCCCACTTAAAAATATAGTTCAAAGTTCAATGGCGAGTACAGATATTGATGTTGAGTATTTCAGTCCACGATCAAAGATGTTGGTGTCGGATGGCCACTACAGTCCGTAGACTTCAATATTATTGAAGTTGTGGAGAGATCCCGAACATTCTGACGTGTAAGGAGGCTGATGAATATTTCCAGGCTAGAGTTCTGCCAGGAACAATGAGGAATCATTACACAAACAAGAATTGAAAGACTATTACTAGGACTATTGGCTATAAGAAGTTGCAAGCCGTTATGGTTATCTGATAAGTTACAAAGATGCCTTTTGTCCCTTTATTTATCTTAATACAAACATAATCTTGCTTTACTATTTTAAGAACTGCCATGTATTTGGACCATTGCACCATTTAGAGGTCAAGTTAGCTTCCGTTCACTTGGGAGATGAATTGTAAAAAGGCATTTTGACTATGGGTGCCCAGATTTTTGCCCCGACTTCATATGACCAATACAATGAAACAACATAGCCATAACGTGAATTAAGGAAAAATGATTTTTGGACAATTTTATTATCAGCATATTTCCATCAACATTGGAATAAACATTTGTAAAATAAGCACTCAAAATATAAATTCGTACAAAATAATAAACAGTGAATTGCTGCAACATGTCATCATTCAACTGTGTCACTTCACAGGACCTGCTTCTTGAGTGGCACTGAAACTGGTCATTTGTCCATTATTCATTGATTCCAACATGACAATAGTCCCATTGTATTTGACGGGTAAACTGCTTCTCCAAGTAGTGGCACTACTTGAACTGGTTGTCAATAAGTGTGCCTTTCATCTTTGCTTTCTTTGCCTCCAGTTCAGCCAGCTCTTGGAGTCGTTTCTTGCTCATGCCCTTTCTCTCCAACTGCTTCTCAATCACTTTGGCATTTTGGGCGTAAGAGTCTGCAACCTCTCTTGCCTCAATCTCCTCTTCTTCCTCATCGATGGTGGACACTGTGACGGAGCTGAACTTGCCCATGTCTTTAGTCCGCTTCGTCATCATGACCCGGACTTTTTTAGGCGCCTCTGGTGGCTTTTGGCTGTAGACACTCGTGTTCCCAAATCCTTGTCCGAACTTTACAACCGCTTCATCGACAATAAACGTGACAGGGGTGTTCTTCATCTGATGCTGGTAGAAAAGTACAAGACCGCATTTACCACACTTTTTGCGATACTGTCGCTCGATGCCATCTGGTCGCTTTATATACACGTTTTCATCGTCTTCCACGTTGCAGAACTTGTGGGCATGTTTGGCCGCATCGATAACTCGCGCTTTATCCTTGGGTCTCATTGGAAGTTTTTCCAATTGACAATCCAGAACCAAAACCATTTGACCACAAAGACAGTAGTAGACGTGAAGGGGTTTTTCCCCATCGTCGTATTCTTCCCTGTCTCTGGTATCCGAACACACAACACTTCTCGAAACAACTTTAGGCATGTTGACTTTTAAAGTCCAAACGTTATAATAACAACGAACTTTCTTTCGATGTTAAACGAAATATAGAGTACGATTCGTCAACATGGATGAGCCCCGAAAAGCGCTTCCGGTGTGCACCTTTTAGATCCGCCGAGTAGAAACGTCAGGCGCATTGTAAGTACTGCCCGGGGAAATCCATATCACGATATATCACTTTAGTGGCTGTCATACGTGTCTAGTTTTTTATTCTGTTCTACGTAGTTAGGTTTCAAATATGGGGCTTTAAATCCTATTTCTAGGGATTCAAATTTTTTCAATATTTATATAATATTTGTGTATATATCAGCACATATGCGATTAAGCCCTAATAGGCCTAACGAATAATTAGCCCTAATAATTAGCTTAACGAAATGACATATAACCTACTCTATAAAAAATAAAACACGAGGAAAACTTTCGAATCATCCTAATCGGTTAATTAGGAATTTGATCACTGCGACACCCACCTTCAACCGTCCCTCTTGAAATTATGATAATTCCAAGCGGATAGGCAACTAGTTTTATTTGCACTCTCTAAATGATTTATACAATATCTGTACACATGTAAAATTGACAATTTGCAACTTGGACCACTAGCTTGCATTCTAAATAGGCCTATTCATCTAATTTTAAGTAACCTATCATAAATGGCCTATGCGCACAATTTCATCCAAACAAAAGAAAAAGCGAACAGGTCATTCTGTTTCCACGCTAGCTAATAACTTCATTACTAACTTCAATAACTTCAATACTTCACTACTTTACATGGCCGAAGGTGGGAAACGGTGGGGCAGGTCAGCAGCTGACCACAATGGAGGTGGGGGGCATAATAAGAGGAGTGCAGCCAACAATGCAGCTTATGATGACCCCATCCCCGTGACTCCCGCCCATGTGCGCCGATCCCACTCACCGTTGACTTCGCCGCCCTGTTCCTGTTAACCTATCAGTCTCGAGGGTTCCCACTTTAGATTTTTTTTGTTTTGTTATATGTGTTCATTGTTCAAGTTTAATTCATGTCAATTGTTGAAGTTTGTGGTTTTATCAAATTGATATTTTCTCAATCTACTGTTGTACTGCAGAATTACTGAGTTAAATATTTTAGAAGAGAAGTTACATTTGTGATCATATTTGTTTACTTTTTTCAGATAATGCTAGTTTTTGCAAAATGCAAATGTAATGCACATTTTCCAACTCAGTCTCGTTCTTGATCTAAAGTAAAAAGCAGCTGACGACTCTATAGTGACCCTAACCTAGAACCGGCTGTTTTAGGTCGTCCTGGAAATTACTTCTATATCTTTCTCATATCGGCTGTGATCTGTTATCGTCCTGGTCGTCATTAAAAGACTTCACCACAACATCATCATGACTCGCTGGGGTAGAGTACAATTGTCACAAGGTGATTGTCACTTTTACAGTGTGCAGATAAAAACAAAACCGTGTGCAAATCACACGGCCCGTGTGTTGTTTATTCTGCGCACGTAAATATGTCGAAAGGAGATTAGCATTACTAAAGTTGGGGCGGGTGCACTGTCTTTAAACCATCGAAAATCAATTCGAAACGCAATACATTCTATTTTCGTATGTTTACCAATATTGATGTATGCACTTTTTTCACTTTTTTATATAATCTGTTTTACCTTTATTCTGATTTATTTAAATGTATTTGACATGCCTATATAGCGTACACATGTATAGAGTACGACAGTTATGTTGCTGTATAGTTACTTTTTTAACGTGAAATAGTTATGAAAAACAAGTTAAGGTTCGTAGTCAACACGTGAGTCTAAAAGGTACTTCCGGAGTGCATCTCTTTCGCATTGCCGATTAGAAATGTCTAATGCATTATATATTCTGTTTGGGAAAATCGATATTAACTTTGTGTTTGCATACAAGGTAATGCTATATTCAGTTTTAAAATAATTATTGTTTCAAGTGTTTCTACATTTAAATGGTATGTTAGTGCGACTATGGAATTATTGGCAAAACTTTATATAGATCTCGGCTCATGTACAATTTTAAACGGCATTTCCATTTCAGGGACCGAACTGATGAAGAAAATCCTTAAAAAAAAAAAAAAAACTAGTGGAATGCGTTCAGATATTTGTAAAGACACTGGACCTGAATTAAACTACACCCATGAAAGCACCAGTAGGCCTGCACACATGTAGCCTTTAGGTTACATACAAGACTACAGCTACATTTTCGCTGGCATGTCGAGTGCACGTCGGGGCATTCATATTTTAACAAGTAGAGACAACAGGTAGACTAAATGCAGTTTATTTTCACATCGAGACGTGCGACAACTTCAAACATTTTACATTGGTCGTCTTCCCCAAAAGGGTCCATCAAGTAGAGTTTCAGACGGCTCCGCTCCTCACTGGCAACAATTTGCGTCGCAGGCATTGTCCTTGCACACGCACCCGGAGGCGCACTTGGTGCAGCCTAATGGACAACACTCGCAGCAACCTGTCAGATGGAAAAACACAATCCGTTATATGGAGCAGACCACAAGGGCATGGGTTGGGAATCTCGCAGGTCTGTAATCGCGGTGTGTCCACTCAAGATACATTGAAGAATTACAAGAGACATTCAGACACCTCTTGAGTCAAAGGGAATGCATCTTACTTTTCTTGCACGTGGTGCAGGTGCAGTTTGTGCAGGTGCATGATGTGCCGCAGTTGCAGGTTCCAGCTACAAAACACAAGACTTATTATACAATACACTCTGTTCCACATAACGGCCACTTGCTTGAATCACACAACACAAACGACTACAACAGGTCATCTGTAGGCCTATAACTCACTCTTTGAGCAGTCGCAAGGATCCATTCTTTTCAAGTCGTGATTAGTTAGGCCTTCTCTGCGTCGCGTGAGCGTCTGTCACCTTGTCTGGTTTAATTGACTTGTGAGATACATACCATGTGTTTGAGTTCCACTTTTATAGTTTCCGGATAGAAACAAAACCGGGTGCAAAAACACACCGGACGACCGTCGTGCTGATTATTGAGGTCCGCAAGCTGCCCCCTCCTCGATTATTCTGCGCACGCGTTGGTGGAAAGAAAATGACATTCCGAAAGTTGGGCCGAGTGCGACTTTCTTTAAACCAAAAACTGAAGAAATAACCTTTTGTGAATTCAGATAATTTATTCTGGCACACAGGCCTATTAACCCACACAGGCCTATTAACCCAAATAAGTTTAGTTAATTTTTCCTTATCAGCGCTGCCAAGTTGTGTGGCCACTTGATTGTAGGATCCCCGTTGATCAGTTGGTCATACAGAAATCATTATTATCTTATTGTAACTTCATTCGAAATGTTTAATTCACATTATCCTCGTGGAAAGGAACTGCCTCAAAATTACTATTGGAAAATCTGGTATGACCTGAATAAATGGATCACCCTAATATATTTGAAGTAAACAGTTTTCCACTCATTATAAAAGTAGCTTATATTTAAGTAAATTCATCCCTGTTAAGTATATACTGTTCATGATACATTTTCACCCGTTTATTCTCAGCAATTATGAATATCTTGTTTGACAGCCATCATGTCACAAGGCTCCGGTTCTATCGTGCAAGACCAACTCCATGTAAATGCTGTTATGTCATGCTTCCACAACGCCCCCCAAAAAGACAACAAAACATTAATATGTGTCACATATAGCTCAACATTTTTCGCTGGCCTGTCTAGTCGGTCTAGTGAGGATATCTATAGGTCACTGGGCCAATTTCATCACAAAAAATAAACCAAAACAATGGTGAACATGTAGGGTAAATGCATTTTATTTTTTCACATTGATACGCACAAAGGACTCAACACAATTTCAAATATTTCACACTGGTCCCTTCTTCCAAGGCTACATAAATGGTAGGAGTTTCAGACAGCTTCGGTCATCACTGGCAACAGCTTGTGTCGCAGGTCTTGTCCTTGCACACGCACCCGGAGGCGCACTTGGTGCAGCCTGCAGGGCAGCACTCACAGCAACCTGCCCAGACGAGACAGAACGTTAGATAGCGGTCCACAAGGTCACGCAAGATGCTGGTCTCACGACCAGTCTCGAAATGCATCATTATTTCAACATCATTCCGGTTACATTTAACGAAAGGGACACCTTTCGTTAAATATACCTTTATACAATTTAAATTTGTACATCTTTTGCGTCCAAGGGTTTTTAAATCTTACTTTTCTTGCATTTGGTGCAGGAGCAGTTGGCGCAGGTGCATGATGTGCCGCACTTGCAGGTTCCAGCTACAAACGGACAAACACAAGAAGAGATTTTCTTTCATAAAAACAGCACATCACAGCGATGAATAACGACAATTTGGTCGATCATAACACAGACAAGCAGAACAAACAATCTGTACAACTCACACTTAGCGCAGTCGCAAGGGTCCATTTTTTTCAGGTAGTGGTCAGTTCTTCTCTGAGTAGAGCGATTGTGTTCTTGTCTCGTAGGATTGTATGTGACGGCATGTAGCTAATGTGTGACTTTTATAGGGTTCATGTAGAAACAAACCCGGGTGCAAAACACACGGCCCCTCGCGCATTTTATTCTGCGCACGGTTTTGTCGACAGAACGGTACATTCCAAAAGCTGGGGCGTGTGCTATTTGCCATGCAAATAACGCGGGTCAACAAATAACGTAAGTCTAAAAATATTCGCTGAGACAATATTAGGAAAAACATCAACCTTGATTGGGTTAATATTTGATCATGTTTCGGTAAAGACTGTGATTTTCGGTATAAAACATGGCGGTCGATTGGATGATTCAAGAGATCTAACGTGCTGCATCCTTCTGAAGAGGGAAACGGGAAACATGGAAGGAAATCAGAGAGATCGGAGCACGTTCTATATACCGCCGGGATGTTATTGTTCATTCCATAATACATTTAGGAACATAGGACTTGTCCTTGTTCAGTCATGTGTTAAAAAGGGTCATTCATCGTTTAGTGGCCCGTGGCTCAAGGTGTAATTTGTGCACACGGCACGCAAAATCTTGGATGCAGTAAACAACTTTTTTTTTTCAACGCTGCATTGTCATTCTTCCGTGACGAGCGTGTGACCGTGGATGCTGCCAATCACGCCCCCAGCTCTGCACTCCTCTCGGCGCCCGGAGCCCGGGAGACAAGAGACTGACGTCATCATTTTTGCACACGTCATTTTTTTTGGTTTCTGACTGTTAAAATTAAAACTTTAAAAACAGATTTTCCGCGAATCCATAGTCTGTCTGTCTATCTATCTATCTATCTATCTATCTATCTATCTATCTATCTATCTATCTATCTATCTATCTATCAAAATCAATTTAAGATATTGAAACTTTATGGAGAACATATTCTGTAAAACCACAAAAGTTAGAGTAACTAAACGAAAATATTGTCTCAAGGTTACCAACATACAGCCATGATAGTTAGTAGAACTAAGCATATAAAGGGGCCAACGTATTTAAACGAATCATTATTGAAATGATTGAAATGAGTCATTATTGACAGACGGTCTTTCTTAGTTAATGAACGATAGAGGTCCCGTGACTCAGGGAAATATTATGGCTATTGAAAAGAATCACATACAATGCAACGTTTTCCCCATCGTATTATACGGGCCAATATGTTATTATATTATATGGGTTGTTGTTGATGATTTCTGTACTTTAGACCATCTTTTTTAGATATACTAGGACCCTAGTTTTTACAGATTACAATACTACATTCTGTCCAAGTACTTGTAGTTTTATAGTTATAGTTATAGTTTATTTTATAGATTTAAAGGTACTTAAGATTTTCACCTAAATGTCTGTTGCTTTATATGCTTGTTCAATAAAGTTTGATAGAATTGAACTGGCGTCCATCTTTGTATGCCGTATCGACCACAACAGACACACGTTACACACCATACTTCCATGCTCGGACACCGGTTTTATGCTACATGCCAGTTTTCACCACACAATGTCCACGTGTTGGTAGTTACTTAATATTACTTCAGATAGTGAACTGAGTCTTTTATTTTGGCGGACTTTCTGTTTTACTTTTAGGCACGGAAATGGCAACAAAGAGTAAACGATTCAAGGTTAGAAAGCAGACCCATGTGTGAAATGTGATGTTAGCCTCTGCCAGTCAGTAGTGAACTAATGCAGAGTTATAACTCTACATGCGCTTCGTTTACTTGTTTACTAAGTGCATGACGATTTCACATGGTACCATCTCCCGGGTGGTGGAATATTTGGCTTTTTGAACTACGAAGCTAACTTGTAATATTGATAAAGACTGAGGCTTGCTATTGTGCCTTTCTTCATTTATGTTGATATTGATATTGCTAGAGAAACTAACAAAGTTCTGACCATCTAATGTCAGAACGGTAATGGGACGGTAACTTGAACCACATCCCCCTCTGTGCACATGACAGCTAGATGATGGATCAGGCGATGGTTCCTCTTTGCAAAACTTCCTTCAGTGGTGCGACAGAGTGGGTCTGAAACTCAATCACAACAAGGTATATATTATTCTGACATGTACTGTTATTCCTACTGTTTACCTTTCAGGTGAAACTTTACAGTTGACCAAAATTATATTGACAGAAAGAACGCAGTGACCTTACAGAATGTGCAACTTCTAACAAAGCCTCCTCCCATTAGGTGTATGTTAGTGGTACGGGAACCATAGCAGACTACGGGATGCTGGCTAAGGATGACATAGAGGAAGGGGAGGTTCTCTTTACTATTCCCAGGTCGCTTCTCCTCCATCAGGGAACATCCAAGGTCTCTGCGGTACTCGAACAAGGTGACGGTCTGTCTATGAAGCACTGTGTCACGCATGTGTCACGATAGTATTAGCATGACGGGCTGTTCAGCTGATGTCTTATTTGGTGTTTTGGTAATTGTGCGCCAATTTTTGCGGATTACCAACTCAACACAATAACTCACATCTTCGTCTTCCTCCAGACAAGGGGTCGCTGGAGAGTGCGTCAGGATGGGTGCCTCTGCTTATGGCCCTGCTGTATGAGTACACCTGCCCAGAGTCCCACTGGGCTCCCTACCTGTCCCTCTGGACCGACTTCAGCAGCCTGGACCAGCCCTTGTTCTGGTCAGAAACAAAACACAGACTTTTTATCTTAGTTTTTTATCTTACTTTTTATCTCTGTTATCAGTCTTGTGACTCTTGTGACTCACTAACTCAATCTCATTGTTTATTAACATTATCCATTTAAGTCCAGGTGTTCATTCAGGGGTTCTCAGTGAGTGTGACGAGAATCTCACAGCGATACAAATCAAAGCTCTGTGGGTTCTAACTGCTGGCGGGGGTTCCGTGAAGGTCCACGGAGGAGCGGGAGAACCTCCTCAGGGGCACGGGCATCCCAGAGGCCGTGGAGCGGGACCTGGCCAACATCCAGAGGGAGTACAGCACGGTGGTCCTGCCCTTCATCTCCAAACACGCCGACCTGTGGAACCCCAGCACTCACACACTGCAGCTGTACACGCGGCTGGTAGCCTTCGTCATGGCCTACAGGTGCTCACTCACACACTGAAAATGGTACCCCCCCCCACCCAAATAGGTTTTTATTGTTATTACATTATTATTACACTATCCTTATTTGTATTCATTTTTTGAGTAGTTTCCAAGAGCCACAGGAGGAAGAAGAAGAGGAAGATGATGATGATGAGGAGGAGGAGGAGGAGGAAAAGGCCCCCAACTTGCCAATGATGGTCCCTATGGCCGACATGCTCAACCACGTGTCCAATCACAACGCCAACCTGGAGTACACGCCGGTGAGGACCAGCCCACCGCACCGTAGAGCTACACCGTGAAAACCCACCACCGTATGACTACCTGTTGTGTGCACTGCGTTTCTATGACATAAGGTGGCCACATAAGGGCCAATGTGGGCCAGTGCCACTATGATTGACAGCTGGCCCACCCTATCAGAAGTGCCCAGCATTAACTTGAAATTCAAGGAACGAAAAAATAGCTTGTTGATTACTCGTTCAATAAATGTGACTCGCACAACTCGCGCAAAACTGCATGAGTTCATGCAGTTTTGCGCAAGTTCATGCCTTTGATAGTGTCGTCCTCAAATCTACGATATTCAAAATCCCAATACCCCCCCCCCGCTGTGCCCACCCAAAAGTCCGAACCTAGAAGCACGCCTGCCTATCTTATGCTCAATCAAATTGCCTTTGCCCACCCGTTTTATTTCCGTGCCCACCCATTTGAACATTTCCCCCTCTCATTTCAACCCATCTCAACCTCTTGCCTCCGTCCGCCCATGGTGCCCTCTTGCCCTTTCGTCCAGGAGTGTCTGAAGATGGTTTGCGTGCGTCCCATCTGCAAAGGCCAGGAGGTGTTCAACACCTATGGCCAGATGGCCAACTGGCAGCTGCTGCACATGTACGGCTTCACGGAGCCCTACCCCGGCAACCGCAACGACACCGCCGACGTCCCTGTGGCCAACGCCTACGCCGCCATGCAAGGTGACCGACAGCGTGGTCAGCCTCTGACCTTTACCCGCCAGTCTGCATCCCTTAATAAATCTTTATCAATCTGCGATTGCGCTGTGAATCAGATTTGAAGTTGAGCAAATAGTGAACGGTTCTAAAGTCTGCTGGGTGAGGCCGACTTTAGAACCGTTCGCTATCTGCATACTTTTTTTCAGGAGGGCCGCTGTGTAAATAACAAGGGTTTTCAGAGATGCTCAGAGCCAACAATGTGTTTTCCACTCTTCAGGCATTCAGTCTGACCTCGACCGGCAGCTGGTAGAGGAGAAGAAAGCATTTACTCTGGAGATGATGGGCGAGAAGGCGGCCTTCATCTTTGGCAAGCAGGGCTGTCTCACAGACATGGAGCTCCACACCACACTGAAGGTCAAAACATGAAGGGATTTTTTATAGGAATTGATTGACCTTTGGCTGTTTAATTAGGAGGATGAAGATGTACTCTGATGAACAGGTTTGATTCGGATAATCATGTGGTTCTGCGTGTGTGCAGGTTCTTTGCATGTCGAGGGAGGAGTTCCAAGAGTTTCGAGAGAACGAGGGATGGGAGGAAGACGAAGAGGCCGACGAGGAGAAAGTTTCCTTGGCCTTCTCCAACGAGGGGCTGCCTGGCCTGAAGGCTCCGTGGCAGGGTTTGATACACGCAGCAGCTCGCTTGACTCTGGAGGGCTATGGGTCGGTTGAGGGAAGTGAAGAGGGCGCGTGCGTGGACAGCGACCGCATGCTCATCGAGGACGAGGCGAAGCTTGCAGTACTCGACTCCAGGCAGCAGAGGGCGCTGCAGGTGCGCCACGGCCAGAAGAGCATTTTGAACAGAGTGCTGGCGCTGACAAAGACATGAGGCACTGCACGTCAGCGCCACATAAATGTACTAATTTTGACAAGTTATCTTGTCAAGATTAGTTCACTAATTCAATAGTACTTTGTGTTTGTGCAGTCTTTATACCCATAGTACTGTAAACTATGCATTTTTATGTCCCGTTTGTATTTTTTTTTTTTATTAAATATGACTCAAAGTTCAAGCCTGTGACTACAGTTGTAATCCAATATTAGTCCCATAGTATCAGCTTTTGGTCTTGTAATAACAGAAAGATTCACTTTTTTGAATGCTTTATTTCCTGTATGTATGCATACTGCAGTTAAGTAGCAAGAACTAAAAGGCAACTATAAAGAACTACAAAAACACACGGACCAATACATTTACAAAACATTCAAAATCCTTACAAAATGGCCTGTATTGGTCCTTGTTCTTTAATGAGGATCTTTGTACAAATTTTCAAGATGCAGTTCTGCCATCCTACCGTTTACTGACAATTTTACAAGTGCCAGGGAGGAGATTTCAGAGGTACAGACAGAAGTGACACTTGTCACTCCTCCCAACACACAGGCTGGACCCCCCGTCCCACTCAGGACGACAGTCCAATGAATCTGACCTCTGACCTCTTAGCCCCCACGTCCGAAAAGGCTCAAAAAAGCAAAACAAAAGAGCAGGTAGCCGTTTTATTGCATCCACTACTTTTTCATATCGTGACTGAAAAAAAAAAGTCAAAGCAAAAAAAAAAAAAAAATTGTGGGAGGGAGGCAAACCAGGGGCTTTGGTAATGAGTGGATATACGTTTGTACGTGTCTTTACATGTCTTGTTACATTTGAAATGGACACTTAATTTATCCACCTAGTCATTCAGTCCCCTTCCCCAGCCCAGATATTTACAAAGGATCAAAAAAAATATATTTAACAGCATGTCCAAATCTCTCCACTGAACATCAGAGAGACAAATGACAACTCAAACTCTTCAGATTTGTATGCAGTAGTCCTATCCATATTTTGAGCGAGTATCATTGCCAGTTTGTCCAGTGCCAACAGTAAAGGAGGTGTGTGGATGTGTCGGGGGGCCCAGCGTCTCTCCCGTAGACCACAGGTTTGGTGGGGACAGACTAGCTGGCCCCAGTGCCTTCCATCACCTGTTGAGCCTGCTTCTGTCCCATGCAGCACTGCGCTACAGACTGGAACAGCCTACAACAAGAAGGAATCAATGATTAGCATCCATCCCCACAAACAATTTGTGTCACTGGTAGGCTGCAATATTTGGAAGCTTGGCCATTAGAAATTCAAATCAACTTGGAAAAAAAATAAGCCAAAGCCATCAACTGTTTGTCATCTTCAAATGTGTCTCAAAACAAGGAGAGTTCATTACTGAAGCTCAGTGACAACTTCTCAGTCAAATTGTGTGACAGGGTCTGATTACCTACAGTAACTCGTCGCCAACTTACTTTTCAATCTCAGGTGCACAGTGCACAAAGTCATGGCTCCAGAACTTGAAGGCAGGATTTTTGATGAGCTCAATGAAGGTGATGAGAAGCCCCCATGGATGTGGTCTGTTCACGATCAGCCTTTCCAGCAGAACCCTGCACAGAAGAAAAAGACAACCGGATTCATGAAGTCATCAAGTCTGAAGTCTCTCCAAATGTTCTCGTGCGTGAGAGCAGGATCCCTGGAGGCCTACCTGGTGATCTGCTCCTGGATGGCCTCTGTGTTGGCCTCAGCAAACAGGTACAGCATGGTGCAGCTGAAGTAATGGGTGTGGCTGTTCGGGTATCGGAGCTGATTGGCTATCGCGTTGAGGAACAGGTAACGCCCTGTGGGGAAACAAATGTCAACAAGGAGTCACAATTTGGAGTCCGTCACGTTTTCTCTTTACAAAACACCCTGCCCTCCTCCGAAACGACGAATCAGAAGTCATTAGCAGGACGGCTGAATCTGGCACATGTACATCTCACACGTCTTACCCTCAGTGTCCAGATCCACAGCCAGGTTTTGGAAGATGTCCATGTGTGCCGAGTGGGTGATTGTGCTCATGGATGGGGTGCTGCCCTTGTTGTGGATGTGGGCGATGGCCTGAGTCCCCACATACAGCACGAGGGCGTTGATCAGCTGGATGTTGTAGCGGTTCCCTGGCTCGTTGGAGACCTGGAATGAACCGTGAGTCAACAGAGGGTCTCTCTCATGACACGAGGAAGAGGAGGAAGGATGTACGTTCTCTTTAGTCATCCCGCATCTTAAAAAGCAGGGGGCTCTGGGTCCTACCTGCAAGTTGCTGCGCAACTCGGAGAGGAAGGTGACTGGAGAGCGCGTCTTCAGGTAAGAGTCCAGGTCCTTCTTGAACTGGGAGGGCATGACCCCGGTGAAGTTGGTGAGGATACGAGGGGCAATGTTGATCTCGCTCAGCATGTCCACCTGCGAAGAACACCATCAGTTTCTAATCCCTTACAACCTCCTTTAGCATAGTGCTAACGTAGGACTAACATAACCCCAACTTAAAGTAGTTGCCCATTCTGTAAAAAAAATAACATCAGACCAAATACATCACCTGCAACATGCAGCTAAACCTTTATTACTACTTTTTTTTTAAGTAGTATAAACTTTTCTTCAGTGACCTCCCCTTAGTTCATCTGTCCATGTGCTGGTGGCACCACAAGGTAAACCTTCATCTCAGTTTTGCTGGTGGGCTCACCTTAAGGTTGGGCGTGAACGGGTCAGGAAGCCTCATGTTACGTGGGAAGGCACTGAGGATGAGATTGCGGAGCTGGATGCAATTGGGTGGGATGACGTCACAGAAGCCGTAGTGGTAGTCGCACAGGAACTCTGGGAAGTCGTGCAGCAGGACCAACAGAACGCGCAGTGTGCCCTGATGAAGGTTACAGGAAGAAGACACATCAGGATCAAAAAAGGTCCACCTTATGACATCACACACAATGTACAGGTGCAGCAGATACATTTCCCTTGATAGGGTCAAGAATGGGGGGGGGGGGGGTGTACCTTGTAGAGTATTTGCATAGGTTTGTTGAGCTCTACATTCCTCAGGAAGGGGGCCAGGTACTTGAACAGGTCGATCAGCAGCTGAGCATACATGGGCCAACCCTGGGGGACAAAGAAACACAATCGAGTCAACCCTTGCGTGTAGGCTCACAACCGTTCCAATTCAAACTCCACCATGTGTGTGTGTGTGTGTTGTGCGAGATGTCTTACCTTCTGCTGTGGCGTGTGCGCCAGCATCCTCGCAATGAAGATTCGGTGGGAGATGAGCTCCAGCCAAGCGTAGACAAAGCCCGGCGCTTTGGTGGGCCGCAGGATGTGGAACGTGTTACTGGAGGGACGAGAGAGAGCCGCGTTAGAGACACGGTGAGGTCACCATGGTGACAGCACGGTTTATGAATGCGTGGTGGCGACAGCACTGTGCGAGGCTTCCTACCAGAAGGCCGTGAGCGTCTGGAAGTTGATGGTCTCCAGGACGTGTTCCGGGGCGTTCAGCTCCAGCAGCAGCATGATGAAAATGCGATGGTAGGGCAGCTGCTGGAACTCTGTCTGCCGCACGTCGTGGTCCTGGATCAGCACTCCTACCACAATGCCCAGCACCTGGAGACCACCAATCACCCATCGGTTAACTCGACTTGCAGTCCAACCCCAGTCACACACTTTATCATGGCACCCGACCGCCCTCCAGCGTCGGTGCATGGCCAGGCCGTACCTTGTTGAGCAGGTTGATCTTGGTCACGGTGTTGGTGGCCTCTCCGGAGTGCTTGACCAGCAGGGCGATGAGCCGGACGAAGGCGTCCAGGTTGTGGTAGCACTTGGCCCGGATGATGGCGGCGCTGGCCGCGGGGTTGTGCTGCTGCTCCGCCTGCGCCCGGTAACTGATCTCCACGCACATCTCCGTGCACAGCCGGAAGAACCTGGTGATCAGGTCGTCCGTCTTCAGGATGCCCTGCTGGTGCATCTGTGGAGAAACGCAACATTGTTACGAGCATAAACTCATCGACTCTGCCGGGAAGTATTGTACTCTCGGTTACAATAGTGAGGCCACCACTGAAGGGGGGAGAATCTGAAATGGAGGAGCCGCTCACCTGTCCGACAAAGGCCGAGAAGGCCTTGGTGCTGTCTCTGCCGGCGGCAGCCGAGTGGTACAGGTTGACCCACTCCCTCAGCAGGTACTCCGCCTTCTCCCTGAGGCCCGGCGGGTCGTCGTACTCCGACGCCTGGGAGATGCCGGAGTGCATCATGAAGTTGGGTCCTCCGTGCGCCCGGTCGATCATGGCCTCGTAGTTGGAGCGAACGACGTCCATCAGCTGGGGGAGACTGTGGGGGGTGAACGAGATGGCGCGGGGACAGGGGATGAGTAAAAGTCATTTCATTGAACCTTGGATCGTAGCTTCTGTTTCCCTCTTGCAGGCGGACTATGCCATCCTTTACCCTTCGGGTGCGTTGGCTCTGGAGTGTGCGCTGGTCCTCATCAGGGTCTCAATGGTGTGGAAGAGGTCTGCCTCCGTGATGTGGCCCACGCTGCGCTCGTCTACCAGCAAAAGCTTCACCAGCTGCATGGCAAACGCGACCGCCATGTAATGGAGTCCATTCTCCATCGACTGGAAGAGACAAGAGACCGGTCATCCTGCAGCGGTAGCATCTCGCAAACATTCAACAAGCCAAGCCGCTCAGATAAATGCGGCAGTCTGCTGCCGTTTTCAACGCGTGTTCCATGTAATGCAGGTGTGCTGTGTACCTGCGCCAGGTGCAGGTCATACTGCTGCATGTTGACCAGATGGTTTCTGATGAGCAACTCCACCGCCTCCACGTTGTACTTGTACTCATCACGGCACTCGATCAGACACCTGAACAACCACAAGAGAGTCACAGGGCGGACGTTCAGGTTTGAGACTTCTGAAACTAACTCTTTTAAAAAGGTGGAGAGGAGAAGGCATCGGTCAGTCGAGTGTTTTCAGAGTTTGGTCTTTTCCCCTCACCTGGTGATTTGCTTATTGCACCACTGGGGTCCATAAGCGCGTCCATCCTGCAGGGCTTTGAGCACCAGCAGGTGGCACTCTCTGTAGCGCAGCAGCAGGTCAGCATCCGCTCCGCTGGTGGCATCCAGGAGACCCTCCACAGCCTGGAGAGCACAGGCATCAGCCAAGACAACTCGTCAGACCACAGCTTACAAAGCAAGCCACAATGCAAAAAATGGATGCAGACTCGCTTGAGGAGGTTGTGCTACATGCATTAACATCAATCTTTTTTTTTTTTTACCCAAGCCAAACAGCGTCACCACTACAGTCCACATGGGGGGGGACAACACGGCTCACCTTCTGCAGTAGCCCCAGTGCAGCGATGCCGTCCCTGGAGTTCCTGGCCAAGGCCACGGCTTCCAGCAGACTGCGCAGGGCTTGCGTCTGAGGGTTCAACGCCAGGGTCGGGGGCACGGCGTGGAGGTGCTGCTCCAAGTCGGCCATGCACTTGTCGTAGATTTGGGCCACGTCGTCGGTGGCCCAGGCCTGTTGCTGTATAGCCGGACAAGGACGTGTTGTTGAAGCCAACAGTCTCAACACCCACAATCTAGACATGCATCTGAAAACTCCTAACTGCTTTGTTTTGGTGAAATGTACAAAAATAGTATGGGTAAAATAAGTAACTCCGTTGCGACACAGAACGTACCTTCATGGGTTGGGCCAGGAAGCCGGTGGGTTGAGAGAGGTCATTGCTTGGGAGGAAGCCTGGAACATTCCTGGCAAACTCCTCATACACAGCTAGCTGTTTGGGGTCCACGCCTCCCACCTGCGCCATACGGACACATGTGTTACCCATACGTTAGCCAGGCCACCCCACAGTCACCGCCCAGGAAATCCTCTGGAAGGATGAACACGTTAATGCCAGTGTAGGGGTGAAGCCCCTGGACCCACCTTGAGTCTGATCTGCTCGGGCATACGTTCAGCCTGGTAGGTCAGCACCACGGGGTCACAGTAACGACGGCCTTCCTGCCTCGCGTGCTTCCTCAGCTCAAACTCCTGGGAGGAGAGTCAACATGCAAACGAGTCAAGAGCCTTCACGTCGATTTGTTTCTCTCAGAAAATAAAATCGATCACGTAAAAAAAAAAAAGAGTCAAGGAGTTAAGGGGAGGAATTTAACTACATTTGTTAATGTTGAAACAATGTACGTGACAGGGAGCAAACTATACTTGAGAAAACAACCATCCTCAGCCCAAATACAAGTCTTACAGTGGCCAATCTCTTGTCCATCTCAGGTCCAGCCTTCTCCACGGCAGTCTTCTGGATGAAGCAGCAGGCCAGTTCACAGTTGTCCTGGGCGATCCTGGCCGCAGCCTCCTCCATCATCTCCCTCTGCTGAGGGGTAGGAGCCTGCGAGCAAAGAAACAGCAGGTTTAGGTACAGGAGAAGACCGCTTAAGAGCCAACTGGTGCTCAAGCCATCTCCGTTCTGAGCGCTTCAGGCTCTCCCACTGACCCTCAGAGCTGCAGCGAAGCTGTTCTTGAGGTTGGTGGCGATGCTCATGAGCAGGGGCTCCCGGCAGGTGATCATGGCCATGCCGGCGGTCAGGTTCCTCATCATGTGGTGCGCCGCCACGCGCATGCGGGACTCCTCCGAGTCCAGGGCAAAGTCCTTCCTCACTATCTGCTCACAGGTGGTCATGGCGATCTTGATGGAGCGGTCCACCACCGGGTGCACCAGCTCCTGGACGGCGCGCTCCACCGACTGCCGCACGCACTGCTTCAGCTGGGGGTGGGCCTGCAGCAGGGGGATCTGACGGGGGACACCAGACGTTCAGGGAGAGAGAGAGATCTATAAATGAGAGCTGGAGAATGGACTGAAGCAAACTATGGGAGGGGCAGTGTGGGCCCATTAAACCAATCAACTGCAATACCCGAGAGCAGAATTCTGGCGCGCCAACTGCACATGTGACTGTGCAGGGAGCATTTTAGGAGAACCACTCCTGTGATCGAGGAGCATTTTAATAACTTGCAGTAACTTTTACTTATACTATTACTGCCAGAGGCTGGTTATATGCCAGAGGCCTCATACGTACGTTGATATTGATGTTGATGTGGGGAGCCAGGCCTGCCAGGGCGTAGACGTTAATGTCATGATAACTGAACTGAGGAGTGGGAGGCCCGGTGGTGGTGCAGGTGGTGGTGGTGGCGGCGGGGGTAGACGGTGCAACTGCAAATGGAAGAAAGTCTCCTGTTGGTTACAAAACGCTATTTGGATTAAAATCATGGAAGGGGAAGCAGCACTGCCAGGCTGGATGCACAGCAAACCAAGCAGAAATTAAGTCACGCACAAAAATCAGGCTCCAAATACAACCGTGAATATGCAGATACAAAAATAAACTGCGGATGCAACCTTCAGACTTAAAGGAGTGGACACCGAACAAGGACAGCAGAAAGGTAAATGAGAGCACACAGACATGAACACACCTGTGGTGACAATAGGCAGCATCTCCTCCGGAGGCTTGGCCTCTTTCTTTGGTGCAGACAACTGCTCCTCCAGGCTTTTCAGCTTGTCTTTGTCCTTCAGCAGGTTCCCCGGCTTGAGATCGTTGATGTCCAGAGACAAGTTCTTACACAAAACCTCAATCTCAAACTTAAGGTTCAGCTGAAACGAGAAATAAGTCGGTGAAACATTTGCTCGATGGAATACACAACGTCAACCATCAGATGTCACTTTAAAAGCTAGTGCGGTGGAAAGCCAGTCACAAACAAGAACCTAATTAGAAATTAGCTTTAACTCATGAATGCCAAAGATTCAGCAGACATCAAGTCTGCCAACTTTAAAAAGCTTGCAGCACTCAGACTGTTTGAACACATAATGGTAAACTCCCTCACCTTGAGGTCATGCTCCTGGTGCAGCTCTGCTAGAACATTCATGATGGCCATGGTCCAGGGGTTCTGCGGTCTGAAGACCTACAAACACATGCGAAGACATGTCATTTCAACTCAATAACCAAAGTGGGGCATTTCTTTCATTTTACGTCTGCGTCTTAGGGATAAGATACATTAAAATGATTAACGTGCCATCATTAGATACCCTTTTCTAGTTAACGTGCCATACAAAGGCTGACCAATGAAGCCCTTTACTGAGAAAGCCCTTGACTGTAGGAGCAGGGAGACCGACTACTATTCTACTCACCACACTGCGTAAACTGGATTCCAGTACTTTCGCCACAAAGGGAACGACGTAGAGCAGTTCTTGCTGACCCTTCACATAGGCCTCCAGCAAGAGAGACTTCACCTCCAGGTCCTAAGACGGCAGCACATTGGCACGAGTGTTGATTTAAATGGCACCAAGGTTACAGAAATTTGCACAGAATCTGAGTGATAAGCAAATGAAGTTACTGACTGTGTAGAGAATGGGCTTATTCTTGGCTAGGGTGATCATGCCCAGCCAGTGGCCCAAGTTCTTCAGTAGGGAGCGATCAGAGAAATTGGCAGCAGCTTTGTCCGAAGTCAAGAGCACCTATGATACAAAAAATAAATAAAATGGAAACGGGGGGAGGTTTAGATGAAGCACCGTGGACAGATTTATTACAGTGTGTATTCAACCAAGAATGGCCAGAACATCTGGGTTTGACTGGCACTAAAAACAAGTGTGTGTGGGATGGGCACACACAAGCCATTTGTTTACCTTGATATTTCTGTAGGTTTCACTGAGCACCATCTTGCCAAACTCCGGGTTCTTTAGCGTGTCCAAGAAGTTGGAGTACAGGCTGTGGAAGTTCGGCTCGATGCTGACTCGCTTCATCACCAGGTACTGGGACACCCAGGGCATAAACTCCTCCTTCACAGTTTCCTTGAGCTCCTCCACCTGACCAGAAGAGACCCACGGTTCAGATTCAGCCCAGGGTTCACAGAGGGAACCCGGTGCACAGTGGGTTTGGGCCAACGTGGCCCAGGACTTTCTGCTTTACCTTCTGCGTCATGTTAGACTGAGACAGGTTATTGAAGATGAAGGCAATCTTTTCCTGGACGTTCTCCGGCGGCTCTACAATCCTCTCCGTCTGGTCTGTGGCTACCAACAGCGTGTCTATGTTGGTTGTGTTTATGGAGGGCTGGAGACAAGAATGATCATTTTCTTTAAAACTTTTGTAAGCAGATTACAGGACTGGGTGTAGATTCTGTGTCGTTATTGAATGTTCCTCTGCAGCGCATCGAATGATGTGAGAAAGGACTACAGATGAACTGAAGAAACGTGACCACCATAGAAGAACTAAAAGGAAACTAAAAACATGAGGAGCCACATTATAGTGCCCTTGATTTCCTCTTGACTAGCATGGCCACAATGCTGCGGGCGCTTTGTGTGGTTCAGGCTATGAAACTTATTTTGATGAAAGGGCCGTCTACACCAGCGGTTCCCATGAATGAATGAATGAGTGAATGAATACATAACCCTAACATAGGCCACAAAAAAATGCAGTTGTCAGTTAGATTTTTATGACCCTGTATCCCAGTGATACTGTATCCATACTCTGACTGCTGCTGAGAGATATTGTGAGGTGCCCTATAGTGTTAGCCAGCAGTCTTTCCAAATGAATGGATAGCATCTCTTCAGGGTTCCAATATGTGATTAGAACTTACATACAGGAGGGCAAGCATAAATAAGCGAAATATAAAACAGTGGGCAACAGAAATGATATGTGGCACGAGTCAAAGCTCAGTGCAAAGCAGGCTTCCTGCACAAGTAACACGTCACACACCACAGCTTCTCTCCCAGGGCGGCGCACAGTTCCTCCCTCAATACACCGCAATGCCAGTGCAGAGGGGTGGCTCAGCTGAACACAAACTAGAACGTGCAATTTTTTGTATGTGTATTTTTGTTAAAGATATAGAAGTAAAGTAAATCAAACACACCATTATTGTACTTACGGGCACATCCTTCTTGAAGCTGCTGGGTGTGGGTCTTGCGATTGTGGTGGTTTTGGCCACAGTGGTTGTGGTTGTGGTGGAGGTGCCCAGAGTGCTGGCCTGGCCGGGCTGCGGGGCTTTGGGCACGCCAGGCTGCTGCGACTGAGCTTGGACCTGGGCCAACGCTAGGCTGCCCGGGGTCGTAATTGATCCTTGCATCTTCACCGGAGGGTCCCGTGACTGCTGGCCATACTCGATATACTGCACGCACAGGATATGGGAAGTGCAGAGCGAGAGGCTTATTTATCTTGGAGTTGCATTCTTTGCCCCAAACCAGGGCTGGGGGCAAAGACGAAGAAAGGATTCAAGCATAATGGGAAAGGAGAGGATTAGGGAAACCTGTTTACCTCTTGTAAATGATGGGGAAATTGCAAGAAGTGGCCAATCGAGGCCAAATGTTGACAATACTGAGGATAATCCTTCAATCTAAACGGGAGAAGAGAAAACAAACATTAACGTCCTCATAAAAAGTAAAGTTCAATGACGGCAACGGTACAACAGGGGAAATGTTGGCACACCTGTTTTTGAACCTATCTAGAGCAGCAATTCCAAAGTAATACATCTTGGATCCAAAGGGTTTCCGCAGGGCCTCGAGAACATAGCGGAGCGCCAGGCCCAGAGCCATGTAGGTGACCAGGCCCTTCTCGATGATGCCCCCGAACAGGCAGGCGGTGATGTGCAGCTCCTTGTCGGGGTACTGGGGGAAGAAGCGGTACTCCTCAAACAGGTTGCGCAGCATGCAGTTGAAGACCTCTCGCTCCCGCTTGATGGTGGAGTCCTTGAACCTCTGCAGCATCTCCAGAACCTGGGGGGGGGGGGGGGGGGGGGGGGGGGGGGGGGGGGGGGGGGGGGGGGGGGGGGGGGGGGGGGGGGGGGGGGGGGGCAGCAGGAGGAGCAGGAGCACAGTCGTCAGGGCAACAAGGCGTAAACTGGGCCGCAAAGTGTATTGCCATTACAATTACAAAGCAATAAAAACTAACTCAATGTCTTCATTTTTTTTTTTTTTTACAAATGA
>OMKI01000788.1:0-10237 GCA_900302315.1 Phycis blennoides
GGAGGACAGGATGCTGGCAAAACTGCTGGTGATCACAGACAATGTCTCTCATCCCCTCTACAAAACTCTGGACAAGCATAAGAGCAGTTTCAGCAACAGACTCATTCAACCCTGCTGCCTTAAGGAACAGCACAGGAAATCATTCCTTCCTACTAGTGCCATCAGACTGTACAACACTTCACTCCAGCGGAAATGCACTTAATTTTTATTTTTATTTATATTTCTATTTATTTTAATAATTTTTTATTTGAATGATATATATATATATTGTTTTTACTGGTTCTTGTTTTATACTGTATTGTACTGCGGCTGCTGCTACGACAACCGAATTTCCCCTCGGGGATAAATAAAGTTCTATCTATTTGAGAAGAGGACCTTTCGGTCTTTATTTATCTATCTATCTATCTATCTATCTATCTATCTATCTATCTATCTATCTATCTATCTTTGCACGATCATCGTAATTCTATTGTCATTTGTTGTCTCTCCACGTTAAAAGGCCCCTTTGTCATCTTAAGCTTTTGGAGGTTGTGGTATTGTTTCTCCACATTTTTCCAATGTGAGTACATAGGTAACTCGCAAGACGCACAAGAGCTTTTGGACCCTATAGGGAAAGATAGATAATAAATTATATTTCCTATAAATATTTATAGTTTTCTTTTATCACAGACACATATATTGGTAGATGTTATTTTCAGAACATCTACCATCTACCGTCTTCATCAGAAGGTCCTTCTGATGAAGACGGAAGTATATCTGTCGAAACATGTGAAGGTAAAGAAAATAACATCTACCAATATATGTGTCTGTGATAAAAGAAAACTATAAACATTTATCTCAAGTGTAGACACAATGAATGCATTACAACTATATTTCCTATATTCATAAAATGTTATCAATTATATACAATATTAACACAAGCACAGATCTTGCACAGATATTTAGACTACATTATATGGCTGAGAGTATAAAGAATGGGGAGGTCAACTTCTTCCATGTAGTGCAATGGGTTCATCACAGATACTCACCCTGTGTATGTAAGAAATGGACTGTGACTGTCGTGCAGTCACAAGCTAGTTATGTTGCCACTGGTAAAGGGCATGCACTCTTGGATGGATTTCTTGCAACCAATTCAAACACACAGAATTGTGCAGAACTTCCACTTCCAAGTTCCCTGCTACTACACCCTGTTATCCTTTTGGACAATACTTCCAGTAGCATCCAGGTAAACTTTCTCACCATTTTCAGCAAATAAGTTAATTTGGATGACCCCTTCTATGGAGAAGGAGCCTAATCCCTTAAGCTTTTGAAGTGACTTCAAATACAGTGTCCTGTGAAACTTTGTTTCCAGTTTATGTCCAGTTGATATGCATCAATTGCAGTAATCTGTGCATGCTGGGTTAGCCCTGCACGCACAAGCATTCTTTAAAATAATTTCACTTACACTTGTGGCAGGTGTCAACTGTTTTGTTCCCTGTACGTCTTGTGCCCAGACACTGGCATCATTTGGGCGCTGGCTCAGGCAGTGGGCAGGGTGCAGACCGTTGTTGACCAATAGTCAGTAGAATACAGCAACAAGCCACCTGCATGTACGATATGGTGTCTGCCAGTTTTAGATCAGTAGGCTACTGTTTTCAATCTCTACTGTTCAGTGAACTGTACTGAGTAGGGATACATCTTTATTGCCTTTGCCTGGGAAAATGAGTGTGCCATCTCCGTACTTCATCAGAGTGTTTGAAATGTGTTGTTTCAATGTCACTGTGCAGTTTGGCTCTGTGGTTTTTATTAATAGTTCTGACCATGGTAGTGTTGTGATCCAAAAGAATATCCACCAGTGTGATTGATAATGTTGATGCCTAAAAACTGTTGTTCGTCCACTGTTATATTATCCCCAGGCATGTAACTTGCCAGTTTTGTGTAAATTGTTGAAATAGCTCAGATATCGGAGCAAATGTCTTTTTCACCTTCAATACTTTGCCTTTAGAAAGATGTGATGGGTGTTAATGAGTGAAATTTGCCTATTTCGTTTTCGTTAACCTATCCTTATATTATATCCCATTTCAAATATGTAATTTCTGTCAAGTCGGTTCCACAAGATGCCATTAAATTCTAACCACCACACCCTTAAGTTGTCTTAGTGTCTCAAACTTGAAGTGCTGAAAATAAAACACGAGCCACAATTTGTTACAGGATATGTCATTTGAAGAACTAATCAGACTACCAGCATAGACAAATAGATTTTTTTGTGTGATTCATGAAGTCTCACATTTTATTTGAGCTTCGTCACCAAAGACTGAGGTGGTCAGCTAAGTTTGCTCTGTTTAATAATTGTCGGAAAGTTGCTCCCCTAAGTTTGTCCCACTTGCCATAGGTTGCTTGAAGCTGAGAAGCCCCCAGCGGCAGATGCATTCCCCAATTATCTTTTTGTTTGTTACAGCTTTATATCAAATACATACATTTGAACAATATTAGGTCCCAGTCCCAGTTATTATTAGTCCCAGTTTTTGCTTATCAAATGGAATGGTGTCCCTCAAATCTAAACCCCTCCATTCTTGAACTCTTCCTCATCTCCTGTGCTACTCAGGTGTAGGTTTTTCCTGAGTCAGAGGATTTGCAACTAGCCCTGGCCGACCTAGGGTTGGTTCTACCGGTGGCTTGTGTGTTCTCATTGGTGGTAACTGGGGGCTCGTGCTCTCCTCCCCAGTGGTGGGAGGATTCTCCTGAGCTCCAGTAGTACCACGTGTTTGGCCTGGGGGTGGCATCAGGTGCATTGGTTTTCCCTGAAGCCCCTCTTTGTAGCTTGTGTAATAACCCCTGTTTTTTTTCACACACATGTTGAGCTTTAGGCTTCACATGTGTGCTGTTAGTACCCACAGTTGTAGCCTCCATAGGGTTAGCATGTTCACTAAGATCAGCCACAGGTACATCGGAGCGTACAACACTTTTCATAGCCCTCACGTATTACATCTCCTCGAGATGCAAGTTTTCCATTTTCAGCTCTGTAGACGGCATTATCCCAGGGAATTAATACACATATAGCAAGATATACTTAGTAATCACAACGCATATGTATTGTTAATATCCTCTTCTGACAGCATGCTGTGCAGTTTATTTATTTTGTTATTCCATGTTTTGAGGCATGTAAATCAAAATAAACTGTCATATCGTTCTCTGAAGTTCCCTCCTTGTTACATTTAGTTACATGATAACTACAGGATAGAAGAAGAAGGGCGTTTAGCATTTACATTTACATTTACATTTAGGGCATTTGGCAGACGCTTTTATCCAAAGCGACTTACAGTCGCACAGAGTACATTTGTCATAAGAGGGTACAACATTTCATTGCAGCTAATACAGTAAGAAAGTCACCAGAACAAGTTTCACGCATTTCAATTGCTAGATTAACCATTGCCAGTATACAACATCTCTGACTAAGTGCCAAGTTACCAAGTGCGATTAAAGTGCGATCAAAGTGCTAATTTACAAAGCGCAGTTAAAGTGCCAAGACGTACAACAAACAAGTGCATGAGGGGAAGGTTATGCAGGGTTCAGATGAACTCTGAACAAGTGGGTCTTGAGTCTCTTCCGGAAGATGGGGAGTGACTCTGCAGTCCTGACATTGGCCGGGAGCTCGTTCCACCACTGTGGTGCCAAAACGGAGAAGAGTTGGGATTTCGCCATCCGACCTTTACCTCCTTTTAATGATGGCGGTGCCAGTCGGCCAGCTGAGGTAGTCGAACGGAGTGCTCGAGCAGGGGCGTGGTGTTTCACTAATGTTTGAAGGTAGGTGGGGGCCGTTCCGTTGACGGCTTTGTAGGCCAGTAGCATTGTCTTGAATTTGATGCGAGCCACTACAGGAAGCCAGTGGAGGTCTTGGAAGAGGGGGGTCACATGGGAGAATTTGTTTTGGTTGAAGATGAGGCGTGCTGCAGCGTTCTGGATCCGCTGCAACGGTTTGATCGCGGTTGCAGGGAGTCCGGCTAAGAGTGAGTTGCAGTAGTCGAGGCGGGAGATGACAAGTTTAGCAGACGCTTTTGTCATAGCGACTTACAATCAGTACATTTCTGGGGTTCGACATGTGGACATGTGTTTTTAATATGGATGTAAGTAATCTATAAACAAGGAAATAAATTAACCTGAAGAATGTAGAATAGTAGTCTTAACACAAAGAGATGGTTCGATACCTCTTGCCCATTTAGCAATATCAGAAGCTGCTACAGACAGACTACAGACTACACTTCACAGGATCTACATCGCCACCTACTATTCACTTACTGGTTCACTGGCTATAGTGCTGGCTACATTTGTTTATGTATTTATTCTGAAATGTTTGGAGAATCTCATTACAGATTTGCAAACCAATTCACAGATTAATAAATCATTTCTGCAACTACAAATACCAACCTACAAGTTCACACATCTTAAGTGCAACTATGAATATGTTTTTTCAGCGACAAAAATTTGGAATACACTTCAACTACTTTAGAGTGGAATTAAAGTCCATAGCCCTTGCCACATGTCCCTACAGATATGTACTACTCTGTTTGTGGTCCTATGACTATGCACATCAAAGCTGTGTGTGTGTGTGTGTGTGTGCATGTGTGTGTACTTGCGTGTGTACTTGCGTCTACAGATTGCATGTGAATGCGTGGGAATGTGTGTTCGATTATGCGTATGTTTGTGCGTTTGGCATTTACAGATTGCTGTTGTTCTTGTTTGCCCACACCAAATCATTCATTCTTTTCTCCTACAGAGACGACTGAATACTACAGCCACTTTAATTTCTATTTTCTGCATCACCATCAGCTAATCGGAGCAATACAAACCACTTTGGGGCCAACTTTTCCTAATCAGTAGGATATGTAAACTATGAAAAATGTGTTGAAGTTTTGATGACAATACAAAACACATGTGTGCTGCAGAGACTGTTTGGCTGTTGTGTCGGATGTGGAATACTGCAGGAATTATCAGTATCTAGTCATCGTAACTCCCCCATCTCTTCATAAAACTAACATCTTAAAACATATGGCAGCCAAAGTGCACTCACAGCTCCCCCTTTATTGTAGTGTACTGCAAATATATTCATTATTGTTCTTTTTTTCTTTTCCCAAAAAATGTAAAGTTAATGATTGACCCGAACCCATGACGATAGTGATGCCTGACGCCAGCCAATAAAAGCCTTCTGCTTGTCTCCTGCCGCCGTCCTTTCCACTGGAGCATTGGAGGGTCAGGGTTGGCGTGTGGCTGTGACAACGCTACCACAGCACAGCCAGTACAACAGAAAGACAGTGAGACATGAAGTCTGCGTCGATGTACGTCCTGCTTGTGCTGGTGAGCGCCAGCGCCTCAGTTGCTCACAGTGGACCCCCCAGCGAGGCCCGGGCTACGGCAGCAGCCCAAACCCCGGCCCGCTTCGCTGCCCTGGACGAGGTGCGCCTGCTGGCCAACGGCCTGCTGCAGCTCGGCCAGAGCCTGCGGGAGTTCGTCCACAAGACACGGGGCCAGATCAACGACATCTTTCAGAAGATCAACATCTTCGACCGCTCCTTCTACCAGCTGTCAGTGCTGGCCAGTGAGATCAGGGAGGAGGAGGAGGAGCTGAAGAAGACCACGGTGATTCTGCAGGCCAACAACGAGGAGGTGAAGAGCCTGTCGCTGGAGATCAACACGAAGGTGGAGGGCATCCTGGAGGAGCGCAGCCTGCTGCAGAACAAGGTGGGGGGGTTGGAGGAGAAGCTGAGCAGCCTGTCCCAAGGGCTCGGGACCACCCAGCAGCTGGCTCAGATCAGCGCCCTCAGGGTGAGTGACCCCAGGGCTACAAAGGGGAGGGACTGGACAAGGTACGGGTTGACATATTATGTATGTGGAAAAGCAATCATTGTTGGGGAACACATGCAGAGTCAGTTCAGGGCAACGTGACCCTTGTTGTTTGTAATCCGCCGTTGAAAAGGATAAGTGATGTGGAAAAAACTAAACAAAGATATCAGACCCTAACCCCAACCCTAACTAACTATAACCCTAACTATAATGGCCTTCTGTTTAAACTTGAACATCAATGTCAATCCTTACATTATTAGAAAATCCTAGTATTTCCTTTTTGGTGGCTGTGTGACATTTTACATGAGCTCCACATGTACTTCTACATGTAGGTAATGTTAAAGGTTACTTCAATTCTAACATTTTCTCCTGTAAGGAGGTAATCCACAGCCAGGAACAGAGTATTTCTGAGCTGCTCCGTGCTGTCAGGGAGCAGAGCAACCAGCTTAACAACCAGAGGATTCAGATAAAGAGCCTGGAGGAGAAGGTACCACATTACATGTTGGCTTTATCTTGCTTTATCTTATCTTTTTGTTTTCTCTCAAGAACAAAATGGTATCTATAAGATTGGTGAAATAACATGGTTTGCTTTGGTTCTCATGTATCAATACAAATACTGAGATATAATGTATCTGTTTTGACTTGAAGACATGTTCCCATCCATGGACTCAAACATTCTGTTTGTTTACCAGATCCTGTCCAAAGTGTCCAAAAGGCTATTCTCTCCCTGAAGGGAATAGCGAGAATAGAAGGGATTTTATTTAAATCAAATAGTTTCATACATTTCTACCAGATCATGCGCAACACACTCATCCAGGAGACAGTGAAGAGGGCACCGGACAGTTTGACCCCTGAACCTCCAACCCTGACCCCATATGAGGCCACAGACTCTCGAAATGGTGGGACTCTATTGTCCATGGTTTATCTACATGGAGACACATCAAATCATGAATCATATTATCTTTTTAATATTGCTAATATGCTTCCAAACAAATATTTAGGTAGTCAAATATAACAGTGTATCTTTTTCTTTGGTTGTATTTTGTTGTGTCTTGCCGGTAGAACTGCCCTCGGACTGCAGTGACTTGTTCAGCCGGGGCCAGCAAGTGAGTGGTGTTTACGCTTTACAACCAGCCAACCAATCAGGACCATTCATGGCCTTCTGTGACATGACCAAAGGTATAACATATAACATAACAAATACAATATCGATATCTAACAATATCGATATCTACGATATCTAACAATATCTAATCATATGTACAGGGTCAGTCTTGTCTTGTGTGAAGCTAAAATGTCTAACCGATGGGCTTCAATGAAATGATCTGTTTTCTCCAAAAAGATGGCGGAGTGACAGTGATTCAGAGAAGGAGGGACGGGACAGTGAACTTTGACCAGACATGGCAGAAGTATGAGGACGGATTTGGAGATTTTCAAGGTAAGAGCGCTCTGCATGTAATTAACTAAACAAATTAGCTATTTCTTTTTTGTTTTGATCGTTAATATGTTTCAGCTGTGCTGTCAAATAGGTGTGAGGTGTAAGAGGCTCCAGTGCACCATCTCATGTAGACTGCAAGAGGTGTATGTGAGCAATTATTGACATAGTAAGACGAAATATCACTTCCTCTGCATTTATTTTCACAGGTGAGTTTTGGCTAGGTCTCAAGAAGATGCACGCTCTGGTTGCCCACGGCAACTCCATCCTCCGCATCGAGGTGGAGGACTGGAAGCTGGGCAGGCGTTTCATAGAGTACAACCTCCACCTTGGTGGCGCCGAGAGCAACTACGTCATCTATCTTAAGCGGCCAATAGGAGACCTGCCCGATGCCATGACCAACCAGACAGGGATGATGTTCTCCACGAAGGACCAAGACAACGACAGCCACCAGGATGCTAGCTGTGCTGCGAGTCATGCAGGTAGGGTAGTGGGCAACTCCCAGGGGCCCCAATGAAACCGTCTCCCCCTGGATCGAGTAAAACAGCAAAGGATGCAGCTTCATGTGTACCTGAATAAAACACCCTGTGGTCCGTTGTCAAGAACAGCATGTTTAAAAAGTTGTCCCACATCTTCCACTGAATATGATCCATAATGATCACTATAGACACCATACATCCTATGATGGTGTTTCCTGCAGGTGGATGGTGGTTCAACGCCTGCGGTGACGCAAACCTGAACGGCCGCTACGTGCGGCCCAAGAGCCGTCCGGACCGCCGCAGTGAGCTCCAGTGGGGGTCCAGCCGGCGGGCCACCTTCTCCCTCAGGGTCACGCAGATCTCAGTCCGACCCTCCTCCTCTACCACCCCCCTGTCCTCTGGGGACACCAGCACCACCCTGTGAGACCATGTTCAGTGAATCATGTCTTCTTCTCTGAAAGCCGCTCTGGCGTTGCCCCAGGAGAGAATGCTGAATTATGGAGAAACAACATGAGATGGGATATTTGTCTTTGTTGGAATAACCGCCTAAAGCCCATGTATGTGTCTGCTGGAAGCCATTGAGCAGGACAGGATATAATGGAAGGGCGTATTTGTAGGAAATGTAATTGTCACGGCAAGGGATAGATCTACTATTTACAGCTTGACCTAGATACTGAGCTTGTGTGTTTGTGAGGTAATGACTGTGACAGAGTGTTAGATATGACAGTGTGTTTGTGAGGTAATGACTGTGACAGAGTGTTAGATATGACAGTGTGTTTGTGAGGTAATGACTGTGACAGAGTGTTAGATATGACAGTGTGTTTGTGAGGTAATGACTGTGACAGAGTGTTAGATATGACAGTGTGTTTGTGAGGTAATGACTGTGACAGAGTGTTAGATATGACAGTGTGTTTGTGAGGTAATGACTGTGACAGAGTGTTAGATATGACAGTGTGTTTGTGAGGTAATGACTGTGACAGAGTGTTAGATATGACAGTGAGAAGAAGATCTTCTAAGAATTTGAAGATGATTCTTCTTACATTTAGTTTGAGTAACAAACGTACCACCGTGTTCATGCTCAGTCATCGTATCTTAACAACGATTACATTTATCTATAGGCCTGCTGTATATATTGCATTTTTGATAAAGCATATTTTTATATAACTTATACAATAATAAATACATTGGATCAATAATGTGGTGCTTTTGTCAGATGCTTGTATTTGATAGCGGTACCCGATTTGACGGTTGGTAATACAATGTTAACACATAAAAACAGCCGATGTCTCGGGTCACATGCTATTGGCCCCTTCAGCGGGCTGCTGTCATTGGTCAGACACAGACCTACCCTTCTATGTCACCACCCACCAGACTGTTGCCCTCTAAGCAATTACAACATACTCTCCCATGACCTAAAACACCAAACATTGATCAAATATAACTCTGAATCCAAACATATGTGCATTATATAAGCCATGTTGATTAATTTGATACTAGATGATACTTGATTCAAATAGTGTACATTATTGTTATTATTATTATTATTATTATTATTATTATTATTATTATCATTATTATTATTATTATTATTATTATTATTATTATTATTATTATTATACAGATGTTGATTGTTGATCACTGTAAGGTTTACAAGCCATGACAAGACAGTGCAAATTTACAATGTAGTATATGTGTTAAAACACTAGAGGGTAGTACAGTACGGTTTCAACTCACCAAGACTTCGCCTTCCACACCGAGTCTAACTCCCATAGGTAACGCTGGGACCTCCATTAGTTTTTAATACCTATCTTATCCTCTGTGTATCATATTGCTTCTACAGAACAGGTGGTGTGTATATTATATCTACTGCTAATATCAGCCGCTCCTTTGTCCAATTTGTCTCCTGTTCGTCTCACCTACGGCTTTCCCAAAGTGTGAAGGAATGTTTAAACTCTGCAGTGATATGTTTTGCTCCTCCAGCGCCAGTTCTCTCTCTCCGTCTCATCACTAGCAGGAGAACAGCTGCGGCCGTGGGCAGTCAGACGGGTTGATCGCTCCCCAAGAGCCCAAACACCTACTCTGAGAAAGCAAACACAGCCACACACACACACACACACACACATGGTGTCCATTCATGCACATGTGAATCCACATGCTGAATACACACACACGTGGACAAAAACACACATACAAACACACACACACATACACATATAACGCACAGATGCATGCACGTACGGACACTCGCACACACACATAAACACACACCCTGGCCCCGTTCCTGCAGCGTTGACAGTGATCTCCATGCACATGTGTGAAGGAGTGTCTTCAGTTACTGCAACTACCCCTGAACACACACACACACACACACACACACACACAAAGGTTATTTTGGGGCTTACTTCCCTGCTACCCCTCTGGGAAGGAGGCGTGTCCTATCCTATACTCTCTCGTTCCCTTCCTGTGTGTTGCTCGCCCCATGGTCCAACAGAGAATACGCTGTGTT
>OMKI01000803.1:3711-24258 GCA_900302315.1 Phycis blennoides
TAATCTATCTGTCTACCACCCCCCCCCCCCCCTCTCCCCCCTTCACTCTCTCTCTCTCTCTTCCCCTGTCTTCATCTCCTTATCTCTCGTTCTCGCTCGTGTATCTCTCTCTCTCTCTCTCTCTCTCTCTCTCTCTCTCTCTCTCTCTCCAGACATCTACCTGCAGTATTCAAATCAATTCCTGATCAGTGTTTCTCCCAAAGCAAGGTGAGTCCAGACAGACAGACAGCTAGACAGAGAGGCAGGCAGACAGACAGGCCTATCGCCTCTTAAATAATTAATAAGTAATCATTACTTCTGTTTTTGTTCCGGTTTTCTCTTATTCACCCTGCTCTACTCTACCCTACCTGTTTACTCTTCACTGCAGTTCTACTAAACTCTAATGTCTACTCTACTGTCTACTCTGCTCTGCTCTATTCTACTGGACTGTCTACTTTACTCTACCCTGCAGTCTATTCGATGCCATCTACTTCCTGTTGAAGTACAAGATCCACAGACTTCCTGTCATCGACCCAGAGTCTGGCAACGTCCTGCACATCCTCACCCACAAGAGAATCCTCAAGTTCCTGCACATATTTGTGAGCAGATTCATAATTGTTATGAATTAGTGACGGACAGGATCCAAACTAAAATAACCTCACAGAGGGATGTGTCCACTTCACAACTACCAAGTGTCTTGTCAGAAAAATGATAATTGCAATAAGTGCTTTAATATACGTCTCAAAGTCAGCGGATGAACCCAGTTTTGGAAAAACTGGAAAGGGATTGTAGGGGCATGGTCTGAGGCCCCCACATCTCTTCCCTGCCTTATGTGGTTTATACTTCCTTAAAGGCTGAAAAACGCCATAGCTTCATTAAGCTGCAGCATTGCCATAATGTAAGTGTTTGGTGATTGGTATGTGCTTGGCCATGTGCGTGTACAGTGATTGGTCCCTCGGAGGGGAAATAGACTCCACCCATTAAATCATATTGAAGGAATAGAAGGTCGATAGGCTGACATTAAGTGACATTGCAATTTAATCGATGGAACATTTAATTACCTGATGCTTAATGCACACCTTAATGATAACCATTGATAACATAACATAAAAAGTTGTCAAATAATTGATTTCTGATTTCTGTAGTTTTCACACAAAACACATTGAATTTGAGCACATTGAGCATGTGTGTATGAAATGTGCTGTTAATAACATTTGACTTGATTATTATTAATAATAGCGATAATGATATTAATAATAATGAGGACAGTAATAGTACTCACATAATAGTCCTCACTATTATGTGAGGATTATTATGTGTATTATACTACTATTTCTATTACTTAGGTGGCAGTAGCTCAGTGGGTAGAGCGGGTCATCCACTAACTGTAGGGTCGGTGGTTCGATCCCCTTGATCCCCCCCTCCTCCAACTGTCCACATGTCGAACCCCACAAACGTACTGATTGTGAGTCGCTTTGGACAAAAACGTCTGCTAAATGCCCCCTTTACTGTACTATTATGTGTATTATGGACAAGTTTGTCCTCACATAATCTTGAGGATATTTTACTGAATTCTCATTCTCATCCCCCATCACCAGGGTCGCACAATCCCGAAGCCGAAGTTTGTCCACAGGCCGATCCAGGAGCTGGGGATCGGAACGTTCCGGAACATCGCCACCATCGCCACCACGGCCAGTGTGTACGACGCCCTGGCTGTGTTCGTGGAGCGCAGAGTGTCCGCCCTGCCCGTGGTGGACGACCAGGGTACTGCACCTCATCTGCATGGCTGGGCGTAGCGTAGCAGTGGCTACGGGCGTAAGGGCGAAAGGCTCTGGGTTTACACCCCAATGTCCCCATCCTAACTGGTACCGCGTAATGGAGCAGGATACCCCCTCTAAACCGCGATGACCGTTTGTGACTGACGTCACAGCGGTCAGTCACAAACGGTGACTGACCAGACATTTTGAGACGTCTCAAAATGTCTTCTTTCGTCTGCCAAATGACGCACTAACATGAGCTAATAAAGGTTTGTCTTTTGTTCCCTTTTAGGAAGAGTTGTGGCTCTGTATTCCCGGTTTGATGTGATTGTGAGTACCACTGAGTACTCATTACAGTATTCATTACATCATAATTTATAAATGCAAATGTTATGTAAACATATATATGAAATAACATATGAAGGGTTGTTGACTCCTTAGTAGTGAAAGTAGAGAGATAGATAAATGTATTCTACTGTACTGACCGTGTGCGCTGACTCTAAAAGCTGCTTCACGAAAACCCAGAGAATTGAGAATAGGACTCGATTTTCACAAGTCTGCTCAGAACTGCGGAGTTGCTCTTTGTCTCACTTGGGCCCGGCCTCTTGGCGGCCCAGTGACTCGAGCGCGCCTGTGTGGGCCACATGTCAAGCTGTCGCTTCTCCCCCGGACGCGGTCAGAACCTGGCGGCCCAGAAGACCTACAACAACCTGGACATGAGCATGCAGGAGGCCGTGCGGAGACGCAGGTGTTTCGTGGAGGGGGTGATCAAGTGCTACGCCCACGAGACGCTAGACGCCATTGTGGAGCGCATCGTCAAGGCCGAGGTGGGCATGGCTCCGTCCCGCCGGACTGAGCGTGTCACATCACATGTCACATCACATGTCACATCACATGTTACATCACGTTGATGACCTGCTACATCTTACTGATGATAGAGCACATATGACAGACCATATTACACGCTGCGCACTGTATGCTAAATACTGCTTTACACACTGTATACTTCTTTACTCACCGCATACTGTATACTATATGCTACATTACACTCCGCATATGACATCTAGTACTTATTACTTATCACAAACTGCATGCATCTGTCTCTCCCAGGTGCACCGGCTGGTTCTGGTGGATGAGGGTGACGTGGTGAGGGGGATCATCTCCCTCTCTGACCTTCTACAGGGGATGGTGCTGGCGCCAGCGGGGATCGACAGTCTCTTGTCGTAAAAAGAGCCTGTCCGTGACCCCTGACCTTCCCTTAAACACTCTTTCCCCCGCACACACACACACACACACACACACCACTCCCTACCACCCTGAGCCACACAGCAGGCAGGTAGGCCCCACACACACGCACACACACACACGCACACACATACACGCACACACACACACACACACACACACACACACACACACACACACACACACACACACACACACACACACACACACACACACACACACACACACACACACACACACACACACACACACACACACACACACACACACACACACACACACACACACACATACACGCACACACACACACGCACACACACCCCACTCCCTACCACGCTGAGCCACACAATAGGCAGGTAGGCCCCACACACACACACACACACACACACACACACACACACACACACACACACACACACACACACACACACACACACACACACACACACACACTCAGGTTACTACCATCCTCACACTCTATTAGGGTCACAACCTTCATGGCGTGCTTGTTGGCACAATGGTTTATGGCAATAGAAGCGCCCGTCGCCCCCTAAACACAGAGACAGTACACCTACTTTGAGGATTAGTCATGCTACAAAATGTACCAAATGCACTCCTGAAGTCGCAACGTGTAAGATGAGCCCTTCCAGTCAGAGACTTTCAGAATTGACAAAACGCTGTCCACTCTGATTGGCTGTGGACTGTATGATGCTAGCACAGGGTGGTGAGTGGGAGGGGCTTCGGGACTGTCAATCATAAGATTCTTCTAAACAAAGAGCGAGATATGGACTGGCCAGCATTTTTTATTTGTAGAATATATGTCAGTTGCGGGATGTGATTTTATTGATAACAATATTGAAATCACTATTGATCAACACTGACATGTCCATGTCCAGGTTATTTTAAGCTACGAGCTATTTGAAATGTTACCCATTGCGACTAAGCATAGGTCCTTCTGTGCCTTCCAGGAATGGGAAGAAGTCTGGCAGGAAGAAGATCCCAGGAAGTTGAACCCTTCATGTATTTACTGCGGTCACTGGGGTAGTGCCATGCTAACAAGCGGGGCTAGCTGTCTTGACGCTAACGGTGGTAACTGAGGGAAATGGACACCGTTGCCTGCTGTTTGGGGATGCTTTCGCAGGCTTTGCTCTGTCATCTTCAAGGCATCTGTGTCTGTATGTTTTTTTTTTTGCGTTTGATCAAAATGATCTTGATTTAAGGTGTTGTACATCACTGTAATAAAACAAGTAATACATTTGTATCAAACCTGTGCAATTGATTTTGTCTTTTTATTTCCAGACGACTCAATTAATTTGTTTTATGTCAGAAGTCGGAAAGATGTTTATTGCCAAGTAGGTTTGCACATACAAGGAATTTGACTTGGTGGTTGGTGCGCGACAGTAAACAATCGATAAACAACAATAACAATAGACAGAACAATCAAACGTAGCCTATATACGTATAGTGCATATGATTACAGCAACCATAGTAATCCTGCAGCTATACCCCATGATATTTGCCATTACGTAACATTTTCTCATGCAGTTTCCTATTCCAACCAGATGGTTGTACTGTTCCACACTTGATGCGTCGCCTCACACCAAAACCGTAAACAAGGAAACACGTGACATTTCTTTTTCTTTTTTCTAATCCATGGGCCTTGTGTCAGATATACCCATCATCCGCCCATCTCTCCTCCCCGTGATCTCCGAAACAACACTACGACGAAGTGGGTAAAAACATGGCGAGTGGAGAGGAGGCTAGACGCCCGTCGGACACCTCCTCTTCGGTCGGACTGGAGTCGCTGTTCCCCCCCGGTGCGTCGGAGCGCGATGCCTGCGAGGAAGGCAGTCCGGAGCTGGTCCGCCTGCGGGAGAGTCTCCAGGGCTGGCTGTCGCCGTACGAGCCGCTGATATCATGGCTGCAGAGGCTTCTTGTTTGGGAGAGGCCGCTGTATAGCATCTTCGTCGCCCTGACTTTAAACACATTATTCTGGTAAATCTGCGCATCTTGTATCGTTGCGCCCATCGTGTGCTACTGTGCGCCGACGACCCCTTTGAGAGTTGATCGACTCGAATGGCAGTGTTGAGGATGAGCCAAGTGTTGCAGTGTTGTAAGCGTCGAGATGAGTGACCTAATCCCCGTGTCGTTAGCTCGAGCTAACGGAGTCATGCAGCATCATTCATTTTTTTAAGTTGAATTTCCGCCCCGATAGACACTTCGTCAGGCCTCACCACACACAGGCGAGGCCAGTGTGGTGATTGGAAGTGGTTTATTAATAAGAGACTCGAGACTTGCGTCTTTGTGTTTTGGGGGTTATGAATACCGTTAAGCAACCATGCAGCCTTGTTTTGCGCTGGCCTTCACGCCACCTGTCAGTGGCCGTCTCTATCCCGCCTGTATTCCCTACAGGTAACCGGAGCCGGGGCTGTTGTATTATGAAATATTCCCAGTTACACAGAAATACAATTCTGGACTGTGGCAAATACAATGTGGTGGTTTACGTCACATTTGAAGTGTAGGGTATGCCCCCTAAAATGAACTTGGATTGAACTGTGTATGTGTGTGTGTGTGTGTGTGTGTGTGTGTGTGTGTGTGCGCGTGTGCGTGTGTGCGGACGCTTGTCAACAACAGGCTCTTGTCCTCCACCTCCCTGAGGCCCTTGTTCCTCCTGAGTGTGTGCCTGCTGGGACTCCTCCTGCTGGATAGATGGAAGCACAAGCTGCCGCTCATTCACGGTACGCCACGCTATGTTCTGTGGGTCGGGGCTGTGGACCCCGCAGCATCTGTAGTTGAGCGCACTGAGAAACAACATCTTGATTGCACCAGTCTAGAGTTACCCACAGTTGACCCAACCCGACACTTGGTTAAGCGGGTTAAACTGATATTTGATCGCATTATTTTAAATTGGGCTGTTCTGGTGTGAGTGGGTGGGTGGTACAAAGTCAAGTTAAACAAGATAAGACGGAGGTATTCTTTGAAAATCTTCAGTTTTCTCTACGTAGCCTACTGTTATAGACTTTGAATATATGTGAAGCATTCAGGAATAATTTATTGGAAGGCAAATGCTATTTACTCTTTGTGCATATACCTGAGAAAACATGTTTAAACAGGGAAACCTCTGGATGTGTATCACAAATAATATGGGTATCGATTTTTAAGATCCTGGATGTGTGTTCAGTCCCATCATTTTTCTGTCATGGAATATACCGGGTTAAAAAACAAATCATGTCCTATATTTAAACTGGTGCTTACTGTGTAAAGTGGGGATTTTAATATTTCAGGTGTTTTTATTTTAATATTGTCCCGTCACTCTTCTCTCTCTGTACACTAACAGCTCCTTCTGCCGAAGTCACCACAGTACACAGGTGTGTATACGGTCCACATACATGTGTACATCAAGTCATCAAATCAGTTGAATGCATTGTAGCACCCTTTATGGAGTCAAGCTGTACGTAAAGACTACAATGTAGATGATTTTTCGTCTGGGTTGACATCTGGTTCCTTGGATACAGAATCACTATATTAATTGCCAACATCTATTATATTTCCGTGAGTGATCTGTTTTTTATGTGGGTGAAATATGCTGTGTGTATGTATAAGCTACTGGTCTTAAATTTCCCTCTGTATGAATAAAGTCTTATCTATCTATCTATCTATCTATCTACCTACCTACCTACCTACCTACCTACCTACCTACCTACCTACCTACCTATCTATCTATCACTTTGATCTGGTTAGTTCTTCTAGGGTGTTTGTGCCATGTCAATGTTTGCTCAAATGAGTCGACTGGAAACTCTTGAAAACATCCATCAGATATTAGCAGTAATTGTGTCTAGAGTTTATAGCTAACTGCGGCCACCTGTTTTAGTGTGTAGTGTTTGCCTGTAAGACTCTACGCTTGTACATTTAAATCTTAACCTGGATCCTCCCTAAATCGGTCCAGCAATACACAATTGGTCATTCATGTTATGTGTGTCTGTCTCTGTCTGTCTGTCTGTCTGTCTGTCTGTCTGTCTGTCTGTCTGTCTCTCTGTATATGTCCTCCTGCAGAGAGAACATGGGTGTCGCTCCGCGTTTGCTCAGCGTGCCTGAACTGAGCCACCACCTGGCCGAGAGCTACCTGACGTGCTGCCTCTACCTGCAGGAGACCCTGCAGTACAAGAGGCAGCACCACGGCAAGGTACCATAGCTAGCCCTCAGGCTAGCACAGAGTAGTAGCGGAAAGAGTCCCCCGCAAGCTAGCATTGCTGGCTGCATAAGTAGTAATGTTGGTCCTTCAGGCTATAGCGCTGGAGAGTATTTCGTTTTTTTAAGTAGCAAGTAGGAGCTTAAAGTAGAAGAGCAGTAGTAGCTAGCATGACTGGCTTTAAAAATAGTGGGGAAAAGGGCAATTATGTTACATGCTACATACAGGTGGTGAGGTCGCATGTTAGCTAGCATTGTAGGTTATACAAGTAAGAAGAGAGGACCTTTCAGTCTAGTGAAATCATCTTGCATTGCTGGCTGTAACCCACAAGTTAATAATTAAGTTATTTCCTGGAAGAGTGCTTGGAGAGCTGTGTCAAACAAATATACAAATACACAGTGCCAAGTGTGTGCGCCAGGGTAGGTTAGTATAGTAGTATAGAGTGTAGTATAGCCACTGCACTATGCACCAGCCCCACTCAGATTAGACTTGAGTTAATGTTTCCCTGTTTGTTCATCCTCGTCCCAGTTCTGTGTGGCGATGAGCAGTGGCTGCCTGGTGCTGGCTCTGCTGGGCCACTACGTGCCAGGAATCATGATCTCGTATATCATAGGTGAGCCACCCGGCAGCTTCCTGGGTCCACTACCAGTGTTAATATTGATACTGTGACGTCAGTCTATACCTCACCGAGGGGTTGGGTTACTGAGATGAGGTCACGTTGTAAAGACACCTTTGTAAAGGGCTTTGTAAAATACACATGAACTTAATATTATGATACATGAGTATGATATTTACTTATGATTATCATCTGTTAGTAAGTGAATACGAGTGCAAGTGTGTGGGTGTGTGAGTGAGACAAAGATTACATGAATAAATCAAACCGGGTCCCCAAAATACAACTGTGTGCCTGTGCGTGCGCAGTGCTCAGCGTGCTACTGTGGCCACTGGTGGTATACCACGAGCTGATCCAGAAGATGTACACGGGCCTGGAGCCCATCCTGATGAAGCTGGACTACAGCATGAAGGGAGACACGGAGCGCCGCAAGCATGACAAGAAGAGTGAGTCGCGGCGTCCCGCAACCAATTATGTCCTCCCTCAAGGTCCATTAGCCAATAACAGCCCCCGTAGAGAGGGGTTAGCCGGAGGGCAGGAGTAGCAAAGTGGCTAGTTGACTCCCTGCCCAACGTACTGGGAGTCACCAGCCACTGGACTATTCTGCTTCATGGGCAGACATGTTAGAACAAATTTCCAAAACCCAGTGGGATTGGGAGAACTCCTGGGAAAACTAGGAGGTGGCTGGGAGTGCAACAGGTGGGCATAAATAATAATGTGGTGGTTAAACAAAGCTGACATTTGAGAGCTAAACATAGCCACTATTAATGACCAAATTACACTGGGACACGTCAAGGTTCAGTGATGGTTCTTTTAAGCTTTTGAAAAACAAAACATTTAATTGTATTTATGTGAGTGTGCCAAAGTTGTTGTTGTTTTGCTTTTTTCAGTAGTATATATTTTTATTTCGTTTTTAATTTCTGTTCAGTTTTAGTTCATATAACAGGTTCCATAGGTCTTTTTGCTTTGAAAAGTTAGTTTTAATTCAGTTTCAGTGTTGGTTTTAGTATATTTTTGTAATATGAGGTATTTGTCAGGCGTGATTTATTTATTAAAATTATTAATATTTACATCACACACACCCAAGATACATTGACAATGAGGAAAACTATATACATTCTCTCTACAATGAGCTTACTTGAGTTAGCTTTGAAAACACACAATACAGTTTCAGTTGGTTTTCGGTTTTTGTAAAGCCTCGTTTAAATTTGTATCCCGGTCAACGAAGATGCACCTAGTTTTTCATTAACGATAATGACCTCACTGTGTGCATGTTATTTTCTGTCCCCCCAGAGGTGAGGAAGGAGGTAGAGGAGGGGGGGGAGCCCAGGGCAGAGACAGAGAGTGAGAGCGAGGAGGAGCTGTCCTGTTTCGCCCCCACGGTACGCATAAGCTGTGTGTGCAATGCACCACATGTGTGTTGCCTCACCGAGCCCCAGAGTCCAATCTACCTGACTCGGGCCAGATGAGGCGGCTTAAACCAGCCATCGTCCACACACACACACTCCACAACCATGCTAACGAATGCTAGGTGGCTAGCAACACAGGGCTAAAATATGGCTAACAACACAGCTAGCATGCGGCTAGCAACACAGAACTAGCCTTCTGCTAACCAAACAGAGCTAGCCTACAAAGCTATCTTATGGCAAGTCACGCAGAGCTAGCCTACAGCTAGCAACACAAAGTTAGCTTACGGCCAGCAACATAGATCTAGCACACATCCAACTACATAGGGCTAGCATACAGCTAGCGACACAAAGCTAGCATATGGTTAGCATACAGCGAGCCACACTTCCTAGTATACAGCTAGGTATGGAGTTCACTCAAGCCATGTTGATGTTCTAAATCCCGTCGTGTTCATGTTCAGGTGGATGTGAAGACCACGGCCCTGGCGATGGCCATCACCGACTCTGAGCTGTCTGATGAGGAGGCCTCCATCTTGGAGAGTGGGGGTTTCTCTGTTTCCCGGGCAACCACACCTCAACTCACCGACGTCTCCGAAGGTAACCGACATCAGGCTTTTATCGAACTAACGGACGGTGGGGTTGTTGCAGGGAATGTTTTGGGTGTACGGTTTGCTGGAGATGGGTTGTCAGGACGGCCACTGGTGTGGTCAGCGCTTGACCACTTAAAACCTTTTGGATTAGGAAGACGAATCCGAAAATATTTTAGTTTTTGCCTGTTCTGTTGGTTATTGAATACATTCTGATAATGTTTCTCTTGGGTTATTCTTACCCTCCATGATTTAAAAACCTTTTGACTGAGTTGAATGTGGAAAAGGGCTCCTAATCAGAACCCTCCCCCCAGACCTGGACCAGCAGAGCCTGCACAGTGACCCGGATGAGTCCTACTTGCGCGACCTGCCCGATTTCCCCTCGGTGGAGGAGTTCCCGTCCGTCGGTCAGAGCCCGCTCCACTTCCCCATGGGGAGCCCGGGCCCGGCCGCGGCGGCCCAGTTCAGGGAGCCCTCAGAGGGGGGCTCCTTGAGCCCCGCCGGCCTCCTCCTCCAGCACCTGGCCTCGCCGCTGCACTTCGTCAACACGCACTTCAACGGGAACGGGCAGCCGGTCGGAGGGGCAGGTGCGCCGCGGACCGACAAGGAGGAGGAAGCGTCCGAGCCCAGAGAGGAAGTGCAGGAAGGGGTAACAACAACAACAACAACAACAACAACAACAACAACAACAACGGCGGCGGGGGTCCCAGGCAACCAGCGATCCCTGGAGGCGCTGAGCGAGGAGATCGTGAGCACGGCCATCTCCACCGTGGTGCAGAACACTCTGACGGCGCTGCTGCGCTCCGGGGAGGCCCGCGAAGAGCCCGCCCTCGCCCGCTTCCTGCCTGCCGGAACGCCGCCCGGCGCAATGGATCCCACTGATGATGACGACGACGACGACGACGAAGACGACGACAACGACAACGACGGTGATCTCATCGCCGCCGCTCCCGCAGACGACGCCCCCGCTACCACGGCAACCACGACAGACAGGCCGGAGCCGGACCGGGATGCGGGAGGGTCTTCGGCTCCCGAAGACACACCGGCAGAGCCAGCGGAGGAGGAGGAGGAAGAGGAGGACTTTGAGCTACTGGACCAAAGCGAACTGGAGCAGATGACTGAGGGGCAGGACACAGGCGCTGACAGACAGTTGGTGGGCGGGGCCTCTGGGGGCCCAGATACGCTCCCATCTCCCCAGCACCAACCTGAGTCCTAGCTCTCCAAGGCTCCGCCCCTTCTACAACAACACCCCTAACTGTTTTTGATTTGATTGGGTAGAAAAGGGCCGTAGAACTGTATCCACTGTAATAGGGTTCTGCTGTCAGAATCAAAAAAACAGAATCATAGAAAACATACTTTCAGAGAGGGAACCAAGTATTTTCAGTTAATCTGGTTTCATTCGAATGGGCGACATGTTGTTCCCTATGTAAATGGGTTCTAAAAAAAAATAGTACTCTCTGCTAATTGCGCAGTGTTGACAGTTTGCGAGCGGCATGCTAATCCTAGACTCCGTTCCGTCCAACTTAACCCGAGGTTGATCTTCAGATGCGTAAGACGAAAGATGCACACGCAGACGGCCGCTAGAGCAGCTCAGTATGTAGACTACGTATCCACACCTCCAATTGTCCACATGTCGAAACCCACAAATGTACTAACGGTGATAATGAAGGGGGGTGCGCGTCAGAATTTGGGGGTTCCGAATCAACGTTAATCAACATTTTTGCAAACTCGCCACAGAGATAGAGCCTCTGCTTCGGGGCTTTGGTTGGTCCTGGATGTGAGACGCCCTGCATGCGTTACAACGTATTATGACCTGCTTACGCAGATCATCTTCCCATATACTCGCATAAATGTTGAGTTCTACGCAGCTGGACAGCTCACTTCCCACTCGTCACTTTTATTTAGCGCGGAACAGTTATCGAAGTAGAATGTGAATTGAACTATTGGTCGTTTACGGCCCTGTGTTCCAGTTCACTTGGCTCCATTCGGTTTTGTGTTACAGGCAGTTGAATGGTAACTGTCATTTTAAGCATTCAGAATTGCAACAGCTTTTTTTTTTATAAATCAAAGTATATATACATATTTGTTACATCCAGGAGAGCGCCCCCCCCCCCCACCCCATGTTCTAAGTGGCGTTGGACTGGAAACCCTTGTCGCCATGGAGACACTTGTATTCTGTTTCCCCCAAACCCGCCATGGTCCTCGCTCACCCTCTCACCAACGCTGCTGAGAGAGCCATCTGAGCGGCTGGTGGTTAGTTCCTCTTGGCCCATCGCGTTCCTGGAAAACAACGAGCGTCTGTTTTTGTTCAACCACCCTGATCTGTCTATTTTAGTGAGATGGCTTCCGTTGCGAAAGAGATGCAAATGTTGGATCATTATTATTATTATTATTATTATTATGGCTTTCAATATATACATTATTTAATTTGACACGTCTGCTGATGAAACGTCCCTTTAGAGTGATGTGGGGACAGATGGAGACAGTGGTTGTATGGTACATTTTGGATCTATGGTGCTGTGGACGATAATGCACAGCAACATAGTCCCAACGTGACCTAGCGGTAAACTCTATTCTCATGGCCCATACCATTCCCAGGCTTACCTAACATTGCATTGGGAAAACCGTAAGCAGGACATTTTCACAGTGGAAATTAACCCTATTTCTGGATATCTGGGGGTTGACAAGCAAGCGGCATGCACCCATTACAGATGTCCATTTGCTTTGGAAACATACGAGCATCGCTTAACCTAACCCTCGGCAACGGAGGCCTTGTTTTCTGTTCAAAAAAGAAAAAAAGAAAAAAAAAAAGATTGTCATGGTAACGGAAACCGACTTTATTCACAATTTGCAGCACACGTTTTACTTTCACTTTCAGACTGACATAACCATTACCAGCTATTTTTCTACATGTATAGCCATCGTCGGGATGTGTATATTTACAGAGACGAAAGGTTTGTGCCACTACTAAGTCCGTGCACGGCATGCATCGCGCATGTCTTTACCTTTAAATACTAACCAAGACGACCGTGTAAAGATTTGCTTGTTTTGAATTGAGTTAGTTTTTTAGGGTGGGGGGGGTTCTTTCTACTGGAGTCGAGGTTGTGGTTTTGGATATGGATTCTTGTGTTTGATGAGTTAAGATATGACTTGGCCGCAGCTGGCCGCGCGTTACCGAAGTTCGGGATTAACGATGAAGAAGGCTCGGTCGTACGAAGAAGCCAGTTTCTGCGTGGCGTCCGGGGGTCGGGTGGAGTCCACAGAGGCTGTGAATATCTCGGTGGCGCGACTTCTTGTCTATAGTGCACTATATTTGTACTAAAACGTCTTTCCTTTCCGTGGTCCCTTCGTCCCTTTGTGCATAGCGAAGCTAAGGGATCTACCTGCATGTAAAAACGGCACCCCGCTGGAGGTTTTCAGGCTGACCGATGCGGTCTACGCGATTTGTGTGACGCGACGCGTCATTTTTAGAGTTTGTTTTTCGCTTTTGGTCTAGCAAAACCCTGGTGACATTTTGACTTCTGTTGAGTACTTCGATTGAAAACAAATAGGGGAAATAACAAGTCGCTATTGAATCTGCTTTTAGAAAGCGATGCACGCTCATTACGAAAGAAAACAGCCGGGGGCAGTAGAGTCACGACGGGGTGAAATCATGACACTCTAAACAGTGGTTCCCAATCTTTTTTGGCTCCCCATTGATGACCCCCATTTCTAGCTCTGAAGATGTTTGACCTTTAACCTTTTGTGCTTCTGCTTCCACACAAACTCTTATTACCCAATCAGCGTCTGCCGGTGATGTCAATCTCCTGGCAAAAGTAACCTCATTGCTCTACTGCACACTAGAAAGTGATTAGTAGTAGTAGTAGTAGTTTGCTTGTGGCTATGAACCAAGGCATTCTGGTGTACTGGACATCCGAGACCTTTTGGAATATTAAAAATTGTTTGCTAAAATGGATCATCAAATATCTATAGCTTATGTCAGCAGTCTCCCGCGGCGCCGTATGCATATCAGGGGACCCCAGGTGGGGCCTGGCCCCGAGGTTGGGAACCACTGCTCCATAATAATGGACTAATGTTTAGTATTCAGACTTGTGTAAAGTAGTCGTGTTTGTTTGATGCTTCAACTATAACTGAACTGTACAACTTGGGGGAAAAAAAAAACAATAAAGGAATCTATTTTCTACTTCCCATTTTTTTTTTCCCAAAACGCGCACTCAGTTTGATCTTTTGTGCATTTTACTTTGGAACCGCACACACACACACACACCTGCACCTCAGTGATGTTTTTGTATATTCAAATTTCCTCAGGTTTTGTTCTTTGCTGCATGTTGACTATTGAAGAGGATTTTCCTATCTCCTAACTGAATGGGCAATAGGAACGTCTACTAACATAATAATCATTCATTCGTATACATGCACGACAGTTCAACAGCAGCCACCGCACTCGGGCCAACAACTTCTGAGCGTGGGTTTTGGGAGAAGGTGCGTCAAACTTCTCCACTTGAAGTGTCTTTCGCGAGCCCGGGGCGTCCTTCTTCTTTCTCCTGAGCAGAGGAGTCAGAAGGAACATGTCAACGCGCGCTCACACGAAAGACACGCCGTGTCGGGCGCACGGCCCGAAGCGCTTGCACCCGTAAACGTTAAATGCGAACGCGTTTTACCCGTCTGAGCTGGTCCAGGGCCAGCCTCAGCGTCTCTCTCAGCTCGGCCCCCATGTGGACGCCCTCCAGGAGGGGACGCCACCCGCCCTCCGAGAAGTTCACCGGGACGGAGCAGACCACGCCGTCCGGGACGAACGGGTGACCTGCAACACACGCGGAGATCTGAGGGGGCCGCGCACGCGCTGGCTCACCCCCGTCTCTAGTGGAGCTAATGGTTGAGCCGATCACATGCAGGACCATGAACAATATGCTATCGACCAAACCAGGAAGTAAGTTTCTGTTCAGAGCCGAGGACCCATTTCTAAACCGGTTTAGGATGAAAGGATTTCTCAGAAAGCCTCAGGATGGGGACATTTTTAAAACAACCTCACCGCCACAGATCAACTGACGCTGAATGTGTCGTTCTTTAAGATACAGACGTATGCGTGAACTTTGTCACATGCAATTAGAGCATGGCGCTCGAAATTAATCCTTAGCTCCAAGCTCTAAGGACATGTGACAAAGTTCACAAATAAAACTTAAATCTCAAAGAATATTTTGTGAACTTTGCCACGTGTCATTAGACCTTGGAGCTGAAGATTTGTTTTGAATAGAGAGCGCAGAACAGTGATTATTAAAGACATTACGCAATGGCGTCAGAGCATATCAAGTAAGATACTCATGTTCTGTCTTTATGCAAGGCACCTCAGAAGTTTGCGATGATTCGGACGGAAAGCCCATACTGACATAATTTGGCATGTACCTCCTTCAATTTTCAAGTTTCAAGTTTATTGTCACATGCTAGATAACAATGTACATCATTACCAGCAGTGAAATTCTTGTTGCTCGGGTGTGCTCAACTTTGCTATATAACAACAATAAAAACTATAAACAACAATAAATAATAAATAAGAGGCAGAGTAGTTGGATGAGTTGGAGTGAGTTGGATAAGTGGCAGTTGGGCAAAATAGTGGGAAACATTAAACAGTTTACAATTAACAACACCGTGATATCAACATTATACCACGAGCATGTATTGCATGTATTGACCACATTCTTTAGATAATACAGCACTGTTGAAAGGTCAGGCGGAGGATTTTGAGGTGTCTCAGTAATTCAGAAAAACAGCAGACATTTTTTTTTTCCCATAAACCTTTCTCTGAAAGCTGAGATACCAAGCTTGACAATGCAGAAAAACAAAAGCATGGTTTTTGGAATTAATTCTCAGCCCGGTAAGGTCATTGTGAGGTTGTCTCACAAACACTCCATCCGTTCCACAGTTCAGCAGTTAGCACAGCTAGTTAGCAGGTTAGCACAGCTGTGCTAACATAGCTGTGCTAACATAGCTAACCAGCCCCATGGCGGCGCTCTTGTGCGGTACCTTGGCAGCATACCCCCAGAGAGAAGACCCGGCCCTCCTCCTCGGGGCAGGAGACCCCACACCACACCTGGAGCACCGTCAGGATCCCGTGGGCGACTGACATGGCTGCCGGCGCCGCGCCCTGGGGTGCGGTCGCTGCGGTCGCCCGGCGACCGCTGACCAGCGCGGGAAGATCCGTCTTCAGCCAGTCTCTGCACGGAATCAATAAGCGTTTAGAAATCAAGCGTTATTTCGACCTCTCTCTCTTGTACAACTTGAATCTAACCTACAGCACCTTTACGTTTTTACCCCGTTAAGCCTACAAGTCGACAACAGATTGTCAACGCAGTCTGTGTGTCGAAGTGTGCCGACAGAAGCTAAGAGGACAGAGAACACTATTACACCATAACTATTATCATTGACTGTACCTGTCGTGGAGCAGCTCTAGCACGGGCCGCGAGAAGGAGGGGGGCCCCTGAATGGCCCCGGGGTGGTTGAACACCCGGGCCCTCTGCAGGTCCACGTGGAACCACCCACCGGGGTTCCCCCATACCGTCACGCCCCTGACGTCTTCCAGGGGTTCACAGAAACACACACACAAGGCCACGGTCAGCCCGGCAGCAGGAGGCCCCCGGTGGCCTGAAGGTCAGAGCGTTTGGCACCGTGGATACTAGTCGTAGCCGCCGTGAGGTGAAGCCACGCGGTTTGTTTGTTGGAATAAATCTCAAGGGTGCCGGGTTCGATCCCTGATGTCTGCAGATAACTCGTATGCATCCTTGAGCAGGATGCCCCCGACCACTTTTTCAAGACATGAATTCACTGTATGTTGCGTTTTAGTCTGCTGAATGACGGAAAGTATTCGATGTGTATTTTTGACCTTAAGACACGTGGAAAGACCCACAAGGGGCTTTAATGACATCTGAAGCCTTGTTGGTGGCTGGGAGGAGGAAGAGGTGGAGCAAAGGGGAGGGGGCGGCGGGGCTGTGCTACCTGTCGCTCTCATGCTCAACTTCTGCGCAATGCGCACCCTCGCTGCGTGCTCCAAAGGGGTTGCCACGGCGACGAAGCGGCCAGGGTCGACAGAGGGGGCGTTCTCCATGAGCAGTGCGCACTTGAGGTTGATGTGGGCGTCACCCGCCACCATCACCCGCACGTCCCGGTGGTTGGCCCACTCGCCGATCAGCTGACCGTAGCGGTGGTAACGAGCGGAGACTCTTTGCAGGAGCTCCTTCTCCTCCCTCCCCATCTCCCTCACCTCCTCATCCGTAGCCGCCCTCAACTCCTCATCCGTAGCCGCCCTCACCTCCTCATCCGTAGCCGCCCTCACCTCCTCTTCCTTCTCCTCCACCTTCTCGCTGTCCTCCACCTTGTCCTTCCTCTCCTCCTCTTCCTTCCCCTCCACCTTCTCCTGCGCCTCCTGGTCCCTCAACTCTTTATCCCCCACATCTTTCTCCTCCTCGTCCCTCCCATCCTTCTCCTTCTCCGCCCGTACCTCCCCTTCCTTGTCCTCTACCTCCCCCCCCTCCTCCTTCACCCTCTCCTCCCTGACCTCTTCTACCTTGCCCCTCTCCTCCTCCACCTTATCCTCCCTCACCTCCATCTTCTCCCGCTCCTCCGCCCTCACCTCCTTCTCCTCACTTATATCCTCCTCCTCCTCATGCCCCTCCCTCACCTCCTTCTCTCTCTCCTGCTGCTCCCTCACCCCCTCCTCCTCCTCCCTTTCCTGCTCCTCCCTCACCCCCACCTCTTTCTCCTTCATATCGTCCTCCGCCTTCTCCCTCTCCTGCTCCCCCCTCTCCTCCTCCCCCACTACCGCCTCCCCCTGGTTCTCTCCATGTCTCTGGTTACAGGGCTCCTCCTGCTCGTCCAGCAATATGATGAGGTCTGCATCTCTGAAGGCCTCCTCCAGACCTGCGTGCACGGTGACCTGTAGACGTAGATCAGGTAGAACAGTTAGAGAAGAGCAATATATTACATTGACTGGTTATATGTGCTATTATCTGTACTCTTCCATTATGTTATGTAAGTATTTGTATGTTTTTGTTTGATGTTCAGACGTGAAGCTCAATCTTAAAATGAAGGCACTTTTGTTCTTATTAGTAGGGTCGTTATAGGCTACTGTATTACTCTTCTCTCGTCTATGTAGAACAGTAAGAGGAATTTAACAGTGTCACCAGGGCTTGACTAATCTGTCACTTAGTTTATACAAACATAATCCTTAAATAGCGGCCACGAGCTGTTGTCAAGGAAGAACAAATATTTTTAACAGCGAGACACTAGGACGCACTATCGCTGGGCGCCACCCGCAGGCAACTGGTGGAACTATGATAACCCAAACTATTAGCCCAGGGATACTCAGGGGACTCCGGTCAGGGACTCCGATGCGGACCCGGACCCAAATGAAATTAAATTCGGACCGAGACAAAAAATGACATTACAATTTATTCATAGTGATCCAAGCGAGATTTTATTGGCGTGTGATTTCTGGACGTGATTCCAATCACGTAAGCCTATCTAGGGCTTTTTTTCCCCTCCGCAGCCTGTCGGGTCCTTTCGGGTCACACAGGTCGTCATTAGCTACAACGCGTTCAGACTTGCGAACGGTACCTGTTTCTTTAGCAAGCAAAAAATCATGCCTTGCTCCAAACTTGACAAAAAGCCAAAGGTGGATTCCGAAAATCGTGAATTTGAGTGACAAATATGCTTTTGTGCTGCCTGCGGGGAGCACAAAACTAATGTGTTTAATCTGTAATGAAACAGTTGCCCTTGTCAAAAGTGGAAACGTGAAACGTCATTATGGAGCAAAGCATGGCCACTTCGAGTAGAATTACCCACAAAACTCCGAGGTAAGGACCAGAAAAATAAGACGAATGGAAGCATCATACCAAACAACACGCACTGTGATTGTCAGGTCACCCACACAACAGGAGCGTGAGCACAAAAAAAACATTCACTGACACGGAAGGAGTGCATGAATGAAGTAGCAATCGCTCTGTTTGAGGGAACTCATAGAGATGACATCATACAAAAAATAAATCAAATACCCCTCTCTGATTCCACTGCAGTCACTGCAGTAAGACGAACTGAAATCCTTGCTGATGATTTACTGGACCAAATGAACTCTGCTGTTGAAAAGGCTACGTGCATTTCATTGGCTTTGGATGAATCCACAGACAACACAGATAATGCCCAACTTCTGGTGTTTGTCAATTTTTTTTGATGAAGAGAAGGGAATTCTTCAAAGATGTGTTAGGCCTCTCAACCCTTCATGGGCATACAAGAGGGGAGGACATTTATGAAGCCGTGATGGAAAATGATGAACCCACAGGCCTATTTCTCCTTATCATCCTTGTGAGCACTAATACTTTTTTTGAGCACTTATACTACATGCAAGTTATCTGATTTGTGTACCTGTACCTATATTTTTAAGCATGATTTATATACTTGTTTTTCTCTCTGTGTGAATACACAGTACAGCCAAAGTGGTGGGCCTCACGTTTGACCAACACTCTCCAGTTCCATTGTGAACGTGACACGCCACTAGTTTGATTGGGGGACGCAGGCCTGGACCCCGTGCCCTGAGCTGTTTGGTTCATGAAGATCTGGGGCCTCTGGTTGTCTCAAGGCTTTGGGAACGAGCAGAGACTCTGTTTCTCATCTGAAAGAGTGGGAAAGAACGTGGTGGTGTCTATCCTTATCTTAAATATTCCAATGTCCCTGTCTGGGTCATCTGTACCTTCTGAGCTGTTTACCTTACCCTATAAAAAGGAGCAGGCCAACAATATTTGGGGCGCATTTCTGGGAAAGCTGTATCAAGTGTATTGCTCTCTGTTGAACTGTGCCTATTAATTTGTTAACGTAATATAAAAAAATATATCTTTTGGTTTAATCTATCACCTCGATTGATTTCATTCAGCGCTCACTGTCGTCTCCCGCGCCGGACCTCCCTTCTGATGGGATTCGTATTTTTTCCACAACAATGTTGAGAGACCGAGAGATGGACCTGAAGCATGTTTCCATTGCTACTGATGGAGCCCCAAGTATGACTGGGAGAGAGAGGGGATTTGTGTCCCGCTTAAAGGCTCCGCACCCTGACCTCATAGCATACACCACTGTGTCATTCATCAGTCCAAAAGCAAAACAATTTGTGGAATTCCTGCAAAACAATGAAAACATGCAATTTGCTGCATTTCTGTCAGACATTACTTGCCACCTCAGTGATCTGAATTTGAAGCTCCAGGGCAAAAATAACAGTGTGTAACCTCATGTCAGCTATCCATGCTTTTCAAAGGAAACTGAAAATATTTGAAAAGGTGGTGGACGGTGTATAGGGGCGATTTGGGCGACACACTACTGGGAAAAAGAGGATTTGTTTTCTAACCAATTCCAAAGATCCTTAAATATTCATTTCTCAACTGTCTCTGCCAATTCCATCACAGCAAAAGTAGTTATTAGTGTTCTAGACATATTATCTGTCATTGACCAATCAGAATCATCAGATTCAAGTCGTGTTTCAAATGGTCCCGCCTCTCACGTCTTTCATTGACGTGGAAAATCGCCCAAGCATTCTCCCATTGACTGTTATGTTGTTATGTCTGAAAATTACCCTCCAATGTATTTTATATGAGGATTTTGGGACTCGCCCTAACACACTTGCGTCATACGTAACGCAAGCGTGTTACCGAACCGACACATCCTCAACCAGCTAATCCAGTGTGTGAAGTTTTGCGGAGTGTTCGAGTTAGCTTTGCGAGGCAAGGATGAGACGGAG
>OMKI01000803.1:24278-36276 GCA_900302315.1 Phycis blennoides
TGAGGATTTTGGGACTCGCCCTAACACACTTGCGTCATACGTAACGCAAGCGTGTTACCGAACCGACACATCCTCAACCAGCTAATCCAGTGTGTGAAGTTTTGCGGAGTGTTCGAGTTAGCTTTGCGAGGCAAGGATGAGACGGAGGTGGACTTGGCACAGTTAGATTAAGTTTTTGATGAGTATGTTGTAAAGGTTGTGAAAGCTCCTGATCCTCTTGATCCTTGGTCAGTTAATAAATACTTGACTTAATGTGCTGCCCCTGTCTTTATGTGGTTGCTGGACATATCTTCTGTTCTGTTTAGCTATTTTACATCATACAACATTAGATTAATCTAAATAATTAATTGTGGAGCTACACCATTTTGGTTTATGGAGTTGCCATCTAATGGACACAAGAAGGACTTTGTATGAGTTAATCATCTAACAACAAATGGACACTGTCTTGCTTCATGCACCAATTGAATGGGTCACCTTAATCATTATCAGAAAAATTGCCCCCCCCTGAGATTTTCTTCAGGAGGCACTGGCTGCTGTTGAGACACAAGTCCCTCAAAATGCAATGCCATGCAAGGTTGATTTTATTTCTAACATTATTCTATCAACACAGACATTTACATTGATAGTCTGGCGTTAAAATGTATTTGCCTTGGGTGTACTGTGGAGTGGGTAAGAATGTTTTTATTAGCAGGCTAGCCAAAACGGTTGACTTGCGCTAGCCTAGCACCAGCAAACTCTGCAACTAGAAGAACTGAATGAAATGTGTTGAAAACGTCTCCAATGATAAATAACACACAGGATAACTTGGAAATTTGGTCCTATGCCCAAAATTCCGAACTACCCCTTTAACAAGCTGACGCATCTGACAATAACAAAAAAACAATCGCTCTACCAATTCTCCTTTTAAGTAGGCCTACCAATCAGCTACTAATTGGGAGAGCTCACTAGGATAGGTAAAACAATACAACAATGCACAATCAACATAATAGCCATACCAAAATAGATTTAACATTATAACATCACACCATGATGCATGTAAATATCCATACATATTTTCCCCCATACAAACATTGTCTTTTAAATACATAAACAGAAGTATGCACGCCAACACACCACCCCCGCCATTAGAAAACCCAATTCCACCGTACCGGGATAGAGAATACGGATCGGGCTCCAATGTGGTACGCGTTTCCACACGGACCAGCATGCGGACGGACAGGGAGACCGAAAGTCGACTCGTGAGTGTTGTGTTTTGCAATATAGCGAATGTGTTGTTAACTGAGTGAAATATGTAGCTGAATCGGTGGGCACCTCACTGTTCACTGTGTTGTCAAGTAAATAAACTTAGTTGACTGAACTGACGTGTGTTGTGGTTATTTCTAGTGGGATATGTAGTATGGCTATCAGGGTATGTGTGACGCTATGTGTGCAAACTCAGGGCAAAACGGTAGGCGCTGGGAAAACGAGACCCTCGCTTTTCACATGGGTGTTAATAAATTATTAAACTCGACTCAGGATACCACTGAGGGCACCCATCCAAATGATGAATTGAAAGTGAATCCGTCCATATAGGGCTCTTACATCGTGATATCCCATCGCAATCACTGTTTCCGTTTCGGAAGCATGAAGGAGTTGGAGATTGTCAGTTATTATATTGGTGGTAATCAGGTTTTGGCCATTATTTAAGAATTGTGACATTTGTGTTCAAAACTGCCACAACATTTGTTATTCGAGACAAAACATAGGTTTAATAGGTCTAGGTTATGGTATGTTTACGTTGATTTATGATTTTACAGTACTACAACACCCTTGAGTCCTCTCAAAATGGCGAACGCCATTCGCCATTTTGCTAAGATGTCAGTCTGATCTACAAGCCCTATAGCAGGGGTACTTAATTGGCAGACTCCGAAACTCGGGCCGAGACAAATCAATATTACAATTTATTCATAGTGATCCAAGTGAGATTTCATTGGCGTGTGATTCAAATCACGTAAGCCTATCTACCTCGTGCCCAAGCCTAATGTCCTATCAGCGGATGTATAATAACATCACTATGACAACTCATTGTTGCCGCGAGCGCGAGGTCTGCGAGGGCTCTTTTCCTCCGCAGCCTGTCGGTTCCGTTTTAGGGTCACACAGGTCATTAACTACAACGCGGTCAGATTTGCGAACGGTATCTGTTTAGCAAGCAAAAAATCATGGCGTGCTCCAAACTATATAAAAAAGCGAAAGGTGCAGTGAGACTCAAGACCCACTTGTTCAGAGTTCACCTGAACCCTGCATAACCCTACCCTCATGCTCTTATTTTTTGTACGTCTTGGCACTTAGTCAGAGATGTTGTATACTAGCAATGGTTAACCTAGCAATTGAAATGCTTGAAACTTGTTCTGGTGACTTTCTTACTATAGCCTATTGGCAGCAATAATACTGACAATACAGACAAATATACTCTTCGTAAGTCGCTTTGGATAAAAGCTTCTGCAAAATGCCCTTAATGTAAATGCTGCCTGCGGGGAGCACAAAATTAATGTTTAATCTGTAATGAAACAACTCAGAGGTAAGGACCAGAAATATAAGCCAAATGCAAGCATCATACCAAACAACACGCACTGTGATTGTCAGGTCAGCCACACAACAGGAGCGTGCAACTGAAGCCTCACTGCAAGTGGCATGGGTCTTAACGCAAGCACCAAAAACATTCACTGACACGGAAGGAGTGCATGAATGAAGTAGCAATCGCTCTGTTTGAGGGAACTCATAGAGATGACATCATCCAAAAAATAAATCAAATACCCCTCTGAGTCACTGCAGTAACACGAACTGAAATCCTTGCTGATGATTCATTGGAACAAATGAAATCTGCTGTTAAAAAGGCTAAGTGCATTTCATTGGCTTTGGATGAATCCACAGACAAATAATGCCCAACTTCTGGTGTTTGTCAGATTTTTTGGGTGAAAGATGTCCCGCTTAAGGGCTCATCACCCTGACCCCATAGCATATCACTGTCATTCATCAGATGGTTTTGTGTGCCAGCCTTGGAGAGGAGTACTCAGAAATCATGACAGTAATGAGACTTGTCAATTTTTTGAGGGCATCATCTGCTCTGCAGCATCGCTTGCTACACTCATTCCTCACAAAGGTTAATGCAGAATTTGATGATTTGCTTCTTCACAACAATGTGAAGGACACTACAGAAAGAGAAACGTTTCTGTTGAATCAGAAGAGTCCAAAAGCAAAACAATGTGGAATTCCTGCAAAACAAGGAAAAAATGGAAATTGCTGCATTTCTATCAGACATTACTTGCCACCTCAGTGATCTGAATTTGAAGCTCCAGGGCAAAAACAACAGTGTGTAACCTCATGTCAGCTATCCGTGCTTTTCAAAGGAAACTGGAAATATTCAGAAGTGACAAACAGGACGAGGGCCTGCTTCACTTCCCAAAACTGAAAAGTCAAGCGTCAGGAACACACCATCAAACCATCAATTATGTTACGTGAAATTCCTGGACAAATTGATTGAAAATGTTGAAACCCAGTTTGGAGATTTCCCTCTGGGAAAACAGGTCTTACTCTGTATTGAAAATCCATTCCTGGTGAAAAATCAGGAAAACCTTGCACTGCAGGAATCTCTTTGTGACCCTGCCACCTTTTGGACGAAGATGGTCCCTGCAGCAGGTGTCCTGAACATTCTCACCATGTTCCCCTCAACATACTCTTGTGAGTCAGCCTTTTCAACGATGACCAGGGTGAGGAACAAATACAGGAGTACTCTCACTAATGAACACTTACACCACTGTCTACACTTGGCCCTCCCACCTTTCGTGCCCAAGTTTGAAGAACTGGTGGCACATTTCACACTGATGTGGACAGAACACATCCTCCTTTGTGTGCATAGTTCAAATGTTTTTTTGTGGATTCACTGCCTTTTTTGTTCAGAGTTCTAATTTTGGAATTACACCGTCACTGTTTCGGACAGTGACGGTGAGTGGACCTTTTGAGTTTCTAATTGAGTACCCCTGCACCTATAGGAAACTAAACTAAACCTAAAGAAAGACATTTCTGTCTAGGTTGGCATCCTGTTTCCTAGAGTGCTTGCAGATCTGAATGGATGCCAATCTAGACACTCTGGCCTTTGTATTATCATCGAACAGGAAGGGGGAAAAAAACACTATCAACCAATGAAACAATACTAGAACGTCACGTGACATCATGTGGACAGAGAAAGACCCGCCCTGTACCTTATGGAGTAGAGGGAGGCCCAGCTCCTCCGTCTCAATGCGCAGGGCATCCAGCGCCTCCTCTTCCCCCTCCAGGTGCAGGAGGTGCAGGCTGACGACAACGGAGGATGAGGTGGAGGAGGAGGAGGCCCAGGCCCAGGGGAAGAACTGCCCCGACAGCAGGTGGGGAATCAGTATTGAGCAGGTGGGGTTCAGAGCACTGAGAGGTGAGGGAGGGGACAATATCAAAGTGTCTGTCAGGATGTGGAAAATGTACAACATGATTGCACATGGATTACAATGGAGTGATGTGAATGAGTCAGTTAATTAAGATTAATTTGAAATTAATCTTTGCAAATTCCCCTTGAGTTTATAAGGCACAGGTTTCTTTTTTGTATATTTTTGGTGAGTAAGACGACTAGGTCTGAAGCAAATGAGTAACCAAGCATTGAAAGAGCAAAGAGTGAGCAGCGATTAGAACACAGCTCTAATTAGACACAGAAGTCGCAGTATCCTTGGTCTGACCATAGGTGGTGCTACAGCCGTCATTTGAGTTTTAGCATTGAGTTGGTTTTTAAAGCTAGGGTAGAACATTTGGAGAAACCAGCCAAAGTAAGGTAGATTTTGAAGTATGCAGAGGAAAATTAACATGTGGCTACCTCGCTAGCTTTAGCAACAGGTCTGCCTAGCCTTGTAGAAGACTCTGGTCATGCGCAATGTGCGCGTGGGCAGAGTGCACACAGGTAGCCAGGCAGGTAAATCATGGCCAGGTAGGCCATCCAATCAGTTAATTTGGGCCAAATTAAATTATTGGACGTACTTATTACAGGCCTGCAACTGTATGTATTTATTTATTTTGCCAGAGCTTTCGGTTTATTGATTGCTGTCTGGGTGTGAAGGGAATTTCAATGAATAAGACAAATTCCGAAATAAACAGCCTACCCTAGCTACAATCACCGTAGGCCTATATGTATAAATGAAGACTTTAAACACCAATATAGGCTACAGTGGATTTTTCGTGTGGTCACCCACCCGCAGATCCAAACACGAAGCGGTTGGAGAAGGCCGGCCTGGAGCTGCGCCTCCTTCCTCCCCTTCTCCTCCATGTCGCGGTTCTCCACGGCAATCTTCAGCATCACTTCTGAAGACATGTCTGACACCACGCCGTAGTATTCCTGCCAAGGGTGGCCAGCACACAGACACTTTAATGTGAAGCCCCAATTAAGATTGGCTTCGGTGAGAAATTACACCTCATGTACGTTTTCCCATGAGCAGAAATAGTGGTTTAAATAATGGTTTCCCAATAGTACGGGTTATGTGTGTTACACGTAACATAACAGTTTTCTATGCCGTGGCGCATACTTTGAAAAGAAAAAAGACGCGAGCAGTTTTCAACAAATGCTAATAAAATGTCCAAAATCATATCTACATATATGGGCTCTTGTCCACTCATGTAATAGTAGGTTCTACTCAATCAACTTAATTATACCCTGGAACTGGTCATTGACTCGCCGTCCTGGGCTGGGCGTTTTATTCCTGAGAAACTTTCTGGTTCAGTAATGTTTCTAGGTAGATAGTGACACAGCTCAGTCTCAAGGAACCTCGAGCTCCTGGGCTTTGGTGTAAGCCTACCTGGCAGTGCTCCTGGAAGTCATCCAGACCCCCCAGTAGCATCGCTCCCCCCCCGCGGTGCACCAGCTCCCGCCACACCAGCGGGGACCCGCCGTGTCTCCATCCGTGGGCTCGGCAGGTGGCGTCCAGCCATTCCTGTGGAGGACGGGCATGAAGGCATGCCGAGGCTTCAGCAAAAAGTGTGACCTCTTGAACATAGTACCCAATACCTTCCACTCATCTGGCGGAACGAGGATCTTGTGGAGCCGAAAGTACGGCAGAGATCCCTGGAGCTGCTCCCCAAGACGCTCGGCTTTCGCGAAATGAGGACAGTCCGCTTTCCCTTGAGTTAAAAGTGGAGAGAGAGAGAGAGAGTGTTGAAGTGATGTCTACAAGTTAAGTTTTGATGTATTTTCTGGGCTATGGTATATTCAAAACCGAACATTACCAGCGAGCACAAATCGGGCCATGGTTTGGACATCCGTTGCTAGGAAACCAGCGGTGTTACGCTTAGTGTCTCCGTAAGGAAAAATGAACACGGCGGTAGTTCTGCAGTTAGGCCTTCATGCGCGTTCTTTAGTAAACTATTCTGCTGCATAGGGATGTGTGGACGTGGCTGGTGGTTTTCACTGTATGGACACCATGTTCTACCATAGAAGCAGACATTGTAACTAAGACGCATTCGGTGTTGGTGGTTGAGTCATTTTCAACGTGGGTATTGACCTGAAAGATACAGTAGTCCTATAAATAAATAAAGTGAATCCAAATTTAATTAAATGCTGCAATCTGCAGGCGATATTTGTACACGTTGGTAAAACCATTCCGAAATGAGAAATACAGAAAACTAACTAAACTAGTTGTTTAATAGGACTTTATTACTTAGACTTCATATTATTTGTGACCAATCTTCACAAAGTCACAAAGAGGTCATTCAGAGGCAGTATGGTTTCATGGTTGGAGAACACGCAAAACATCTTAAATACAGGTAGGCATGTAATATGTAAACCAAATGAGTAAGTTGTCAAAAAAAAGTCAAATGTTTTGTTAATTGTCAAAAAAAAACTATTGCAAAATTATTTGCTACCAGTTTTTCCTGTACGCATGGTTGTGAAGCCACTATGCAGATGCTTTAAAACAATCAAATAGGGAGGTGTGGGGGAGGGCAACTTATCCAGCAGGGGGAAAACACTAAACACAACACAGTAGCTACATCACAGAGTAATACACTGTGTGTGTGTGTGTGTGTGTGTGTGTGTGTGTGTGTGTGTGTGTGTGTGCGTGTGCGTGTGCGTGTGTGCGTGTGTGTGTTGCAGAGTGCTCCCCTGCCCCCCTCCACCACACAAGGACAAAATCAAGCATAAATACACAAGTCATATTCTCAGCTCAGCCAAACAGAGACAGGATGATGCTCTGTGCGCCTACCCTGGTTCAATAATGGTTAATAATAAATAAATTCATTGTGTCGCGTCGACTGACGCTGCGGTCGCTTGTCCTTGTTTTAGTTTATTTTGGGGTTTTTTTTTAGCAAAGACTAATAAGTTAAATGTCGGCTACAGTGTACATTCAGCTACACATGCGAAAAGTCCCTTTTCCTCCCGTTGCTGCAGAGATAGAAATGCCTGGCCGTGGCTGTCCTGCTCTCCGACATCAGGACCAGTGTTTGTGTTGGCTTGGAGGATCACCGTGGCGACGGCAGCAGAGCACTTGAGAGAAGGAGGAGTCAGAACACAGAGGTGACGGTTGTGGCCAACATGGCTGCCTTGACCTGTGACCTGCCCTTGGGGACGCGTAAGGGAGAACCAAGCGAATAGAAGTCACTCACTCCTTCATGGCACCGTGTTAGTTTCAGGACTCCTGCGTCACAGCAGGTCAGCGTCTAGTTTAGAGATTCTGGTTACATTGACATACGGGGGGAAAAACAAAAAAACGGGAGAAGGGACAAGATGGCGGACGATCTCAGCTCAACAGGAAGTGTGGTGGTGGGTAGCCGAAGAGCAGGAAGTCCCCCTGGTAGCGCGCATACAGCTTCCGCACCTCCGGCCTGCTGATGCCGGCAAAGTACTGCTCCACCTTGGTGCGGTTGTAGCGGGTGATCCCGGGCGGGATAGCCGGGTACTCCACCAGGCCCTCCACGCCAGCCGCCCGCAGGATGTGAGGCACGTCGCGCTCCAGGGTCTCGTGATGGCCGACGGCGCTGTAGCCGATCTGGCAGGGCGCACACAGCTCCGTGTACGTGGCCCAGTGGATGACCGCCTCGCCGAACTCGTAGTCCAGGTGGCGCCGACGGCCGTCCATGTCGCCAAGGTAACGGACAAACTCCCGGAAGCGCAGGCCTGGGGCGGGGCCGCCGGTGTCGCGGTGGTTTCGGCGGTATTTGCGGATGATGGCGGGCGCGATTTGAGTCTTGTACCAGGGCTCGAAGCGTGGGTTCTCCACAAACTTGTCCTTGAAGGCGGAGATGAGGCGCTCGAAGGGGTCGCGCACGATGAGGAACTTAAAGTAGTTCCGGAGTCTGAAAGAGGAGACGGACAGTGAGGAGAGGGCCGCACGGGGAGCAAACGGTTGGTCCGTTTGGAGCGAACCCCCCCCAGTTACCTTTCACTGATCTCCGACGGCGTGAAGGACGAGAGGCGACGAAGGTGGTTCTTGTCCTGTCTGTGGACGATATCCTCCGGGACCTCGTCCACAGTGGCGAAGTCACCTGACACACACACACACACACTTTTGATTGGTTATTTATTCCCTCTTTTAAAAAGACAAGCACATCTATATGTTGGCAGAGTACATATGAGTATACCTTTGTGTCTACAGGACGAAAGCATCAAAACTGTACCACTACCCCTGCAGCCGTGCGTGAATTAAATATGAATAAGAACCATTGTGTTCTTATTCAGAAGCCGGACCCACCATTGAGCACGATGAGAACTTTCTTCCACTGGGTGTTGCCTACTTTGGGGGTCTGGCAGAACAGGATTTTGTGTTTGTCGCAGACGAAAATGCGGTCCATGACGAACTTGCTGAGCGGGACAGGCGTCTTGGCGCTGGTATTCTTGCACACAGCCGACAGCAACTCCAGGCGCTTCTCCGACACGTCCAACCAGTCCGTCACCGGGGGCAACACTGAAGGCTGAAAGCGGAATGTCACCGTGAAACAGTTTTGTCACCTAACAATACATGCGTATGGGGTCGCAATCACAGGCACGTGTTCAATACGTTTAAGGGGCGGCAGTAGCTCAGTGGGTAGAGCTGGTGGACAGAGCGGGTCGTCCACTAACCGTAAGGTCGGCGGTTCGATCCCCGCGCTCCTCACTTCCAAACTGTCTGCATGTCGAAGTGTCCTTGAGCAAGACACTGAACCCCGACTTGCTCCCCGGGCGCTGAACATAGCAGCCCACTGCTCCTATGTACCATAGGATGGGTCAAATGCAGAGAACAACTTTCGTTCTCATATCTAAAAAATACTGAGAATGACCAATAAAGACCAAAAGGTCCTCTCTTCTTAAAGGTCTGCTTCTGCGAAAACCCGTTAAGTACTCATCCTTTTGACATACGATAGGTCACTCCGAGTTGCATATGCATGCTTGCTCGTGAAAATGTTCTTCTACCCCCATTGCATGCATTAGCCAATGTAAGAAAATAGACGGATAAACGAGCGAGCCAGAGAAGCCTTACGAAGTGACGTACTGTGGTAAATTAGTATTCATGGGCCCGCCCACCTTGGCTTGCCCCCGCCTCCAGGAAGACAGTATTGATTCTGCGGCAAGCAGCTAGCAGAGCCCGTCTCGGCAGGTAGTAGCTAACAGCAAGTTATTATGCCTGTGTGTTATTTGTGGCAATAAAACATCAACGTTGCATGCCTTGCCCAAGAACGAAGAGTTGAGGAAGAAACGATTGTAATGCATCTTTGGAACACCAACAGCGGAAGTACAACGCGCAGTTAGTTCTGTGTTCGGATCATTTTGACCACACTGTCTTTTCCAACGTCGGTGTCCACAGTAGTGCTTTTGCTTTGAAGTTGTTGTTAAAACCTGGATTTGTACCGTCACGATGATTGACCAGCAGCTCACAGTCTAAGTTAAAAATAAATAATTTTCTGGCGCAATTCCCTAGTAAAATGTAGGTAGGTAGGTGTGTTTGTTTAGAACATATAAATCTTTATATTTGGTGGGCTATGACTGAATGGTCTTTTCCAACTGTTTATTAGAAGTCTACAACTTGAAAGCATGATGACGATCGCCAAAACCTTCATCTCTTAGGGGAAAATTTAAGTTGACACACTTCTGAAACGTTCATCGACAAACGATCAGGAAGTGGTTCTTGTGCTATCTCTTCTTCCTCCTCGGATTCAGGATCAAACACATAAGGCTGTATCTCCGAAGACATTCTGTACATCAGTTTCTTTGCACGGTAAAGTTGACAGAGTGGAGCCAGGTCATCATAACATGACATGTCATCATCATGACATGCAAATCACTCGCCTCTGATTGGAACAGCACTGTGACGGACAATCGGATTGACAATCCGATTGACTGTTAGTCAATCGGAGGCGAGGTCATTTAAATGCCATGAATATTCATGAGTAAGAGCCGAAATCCTGTTGATCTTCCCACCCACATTTTTCACCAAACTACAACAACCTGAAATGGAAGCGCCACAGCATTTTTTTTTTTACCAAAACCGGTTCACAGGGCACTCATTAGTAACTAGAGAGCACCGCAAAATTAATGAAAAAACTATGCAATGAGACCTTGGTACATTTAAGGATACAGTCTTACTCATGAAGTTCCATTTGGGATATGAGGTGGTGTTTACTTCGTATAGCTGGGTGTCAGAATAACGTCTATTAAACAGAAGCCAATGATTCTGTGAAGTGTTACGTTACCAGATTGTTCGTTGCCTTCACAGCAGGTATTTCCGGGCCAGACAGAGGGGTCGACATGACCACCTTGGTTCCCGGCTCTGTCCCCCTCTGTGCAATGGACTTCTCCCCATAGTCTGAAAAGAAAATACACCGGTGTACAAAATCACTGCGAACGTTATTTGATTGTTGCGGTCTGTTTAACCAAGTAATGTTTGAATCTATAATCACGCCATCTTACCGTCGGTGGTTCGGAAGGAGATAAACTTGCTGGCAAACATGAGGATGAGCAGCACCCAACCGCAGGCCCCGAGCAGCAGCCAGCGGTGCCGCATTGTCTGGGACATCACCGGACGTCCATTGAACCCCCAACACGATCTAGAGCACTGAATACACCACGACTGATGCGTTTAGTTGTTTCGGGTCGCTATGCGCACCTAGAGGGTTGACTTGCTAGGTGGCGATTGCTTGGATAACATGCAAATCAACCGGCAGGAAAGGCCAATAGCTCAGAAGAAGCAGTGCATGCAGGGAAATGACGTTCAATGAGTATCCCCAGTCACACCCAGATGAAGTATTCATGTAACATTTATTACTGATCTTACATTAAAAGCCAGGTTCGTAGTGGAGGGGGTGGCTGACGGAGATGAGCGAAGCTAGCGGGACATGAGACCGTATGATAGATGTGCCTTACGGGAAGGTAGATGTACCCCACGGGGGGAGGGGGGGTGGGGTATAGAAACATTTTAACATCAATAAATTGGGCATTTACAGCCTGTGTGTATATACAAGCTCACATCTCATTAACTTACCTCAGGTAGGTAGAGTACTTCCGGTAAGCGTGTGTTTACATCCGGTCAAATAGACGGGGACTCCGGAGGGAACACAAGGCTAACAGAATGGGTCCCGTTTCATAAAATAATACACTCGTAATATAAAAAAATATCTGGTCCACCGCGCAATGAATTATGGTAGAATTGTGTATCACAAAAGGAAGGTAACGAAATAACTGCAAGCACCCGTTATTTAAAACTGAACCAAATTTTGATTGACCCATCCATTGATTCATTATACTACGGGGTAGAATCACATTCTGTTCAACTGAGCATGTAGGCAATTTTACCAGAGGTGGCCAGCATCATGAGATAATTTAGGCAAAACAGACGATCCATACTCTGCATTCCTATACAAACCGCGTCATTCTTTCATTAGGTCATTACGGTAAATGCCTATTTTATATTGACGTCTCTTGACTTGGGAGTGATTGCGGTTTCCTTCCCCATCTTATATTTACATTCGTAAGTGTTATGCA
>OMKI01000824.1:14335-26869 GCA_900302315.1 Phycis blennoides
CAACACCTGCTTGCACATTTTGGTTCCTCCTGGGCAGCAAGGCAACTGTTTTGGGATCATATTGTTCAGCCTCTGGTACCCGAAAGGAGCTGTTTGGGTTGACCTTTTTTTGGGGGGGGTTGGTTGTGTGCGTGTGTGTGTGTGTGTGAATAGGTTTTTGTAATTGTCATACCAAATGTAGCTTGCTAATTTGCACCGGTTTTATTGTATTTGGAAGGCATTTTAATGGTCTCATACATACTGTAATATACCCAGTCTCGCTAAGTTTCTTTTCATAGTTGTAATGTTAAACTGCTAGTTGTGATAAATTACTGTTTTATAGTTTTATGACTAATTGTACGCAAGCAAAAGAATAAACATTGTCTCACATTTTGCGAAACTTTGTATCCGTGAGTATTTTGTTCTAGTAGCGTCTGCAATTGCCCGGGGTTGGCCACTAGGTGTCCTTCAAGGACTGCGTCCCTCAAACGAAGAAGAACAAGTACTGAAAGCGCCGCACCATCTCGGAAGGGGTTTTGACTCAGTTTACTTGACTATTACATGTACCGGTACACTAGTTGGGAGAACCACACCATGGACTCGCTAACTGCAAAGTTTACCGGTGGACACAGGTTGCTTGTCCTTGCGCTGATGTCGGGAACCTCTAGTGCTCGGAGAGCTCTGTGTGTTTTCGAAAAGCAGCAACGTTGCAACTTCAAACCTTCTCTCCATGCCTTCCTTGACATGCTCTGTCAAAATGACATTTCCCCAGACAACCATGGCGAACCCATTCTGCCGTGAGTAGCTTGGGAATCATCAAAATATTTAGACAATGGTGCGCTGTAACGGTAAACTTGCTCTGCTGGTAGCCAACGGGTGTCTTTCATTAACCCCCGTTTTCTTTGTCTCGTAGTAAACCACTGGTGTGCTTGTTTCCGGTGGCATTTAAGCGGAATTTGCTGTCGTTTCTTCGTCTGGTCAACCCTCCTCAGACCAAGATGGTTAAGCTCTTGGAGTGCCTGAGCCAAGACGCCCCTCAAGATCCCTGGGTATCCGCTCTAGCTGGACAGCTCCAGCGAGACTCGGGGTCGCTTCAGGACAAGCCCCTCTACACTGCGATGTGTAGCCAGCGAATCAAGAGCCTTTCTGAACGTTTAAATGGTCCGGGTAGGACTGGAGGCTGGGCCAAATGCTTCACGGATCCAAAAGCAGCTTCTCAGAGCGGAGGGGATATTGACATTGTAGGAAAGAAAAGGAAGAGTAGCTTTTTGACCCCTGATTCAGATGTTGATGAAACTACCCAGCAGCATAAGCGGATGAAGATTGATTTGTCTTCTGAGGAGAGCTTGGGTGGTGTTCCTCATGGTTCTTTACCATCAGAGGAACATGTTTTAAAAGAGGAGAGAGGATGTCACCTCCCAACAGTTGAGTCTGGCGAACAACCAACTACAATTCTGTGTGATGACCTTCCTGATAACGTAAAGGTAAATAATATAAAGGACGACTAAAGATGAAATGAAGATGTATATGGCAGACTTACGCTATACTTCTTGTAAGGACTTATAATGGTCTTAAAGGTCCACTGTTCTAATACAACCACTGACTGAAGTTTGTGGCTGTTTCAGGCTTATGTCCCTCAGATGAAGGAACTGTTGGAGTGTCCAACAGAGGTAACCCCTTTTTGTGCTAATATTGGTTGCATTGGTTGCAATATTTCTATCTGTGCTCATTGGTGTCTTTTTTTTTTCTTCCCCCTAGTGGGACCAGAGCTCGACAGATGTGTTCAGGGTGCTGAACGAATGTGACTCTGCACAGGTACGTACTGAAGTGACGTGGCGTTTCCTTTTACGTTTGTGTTCTCATCGCGGTCGGTCACGACTTGGTGGCTGAGACGACGCGCCGATGCTATGCTTCGCTCTGGCGTTCAGGTGGAGATGCTGTGCGGCGCGCTGCGCTTGGCCGACACGCCGGAGGAGACGCTGCCTAAGCTCAGCAGCTGCCTGTCGGCCCTCTCCCCAGAGCTCAGCCACAGCGCGGCCTCCGCCGTCCTTCAGAGCCTCCTCCTGGGAAAGGTTTGTTTCAACGAGTATTTCAATGCGGTTCACGAATGTAGAGAGAAGCTAGCGGCTGCTTCACCGACCTGCTCGTCTGCTTCTAGGTCCGGTGCCTCGAGGAGCCTGCCTCGAGATGTCTGGTGACGGCAGTGACGTCACTTTGTAGCCAGTACCCCAGAGCTGCGTGCCACGCACTAATCACGCCCGTCCTACAGGCGGGAAACATAGGTAAACACGGCCGATTTTGCCGAGATTGCACCGCACCGGGGGCCGAACCGCTCGTGAGGACGCCCGGAGTGGTCATGCTTTGCATGCTTTTCTATGATTAGTCTGTGTGGGAAATACCTCCCATTCTGGATGTGCTGGTGATTTATGTTGGGAGAGTTCACCTGAACTCTGCATAACATCCATGCTCGTTGTACGTCGTGGCAGTTTAATCGCTCTTTGTAACTTGGCACTTAGTCAGAGATGTTGTATACTAGCAATGGTTAACCTAGCAATTGAAATGCTTGAAACTTGTTCTGGTGACTTTCCTACTGTATTAGCAGCAATGAAATGTTTCACCTTCTTATGACAAATGTACTCTTTGTAAGTCGCTTTGGATAAAAGCGTCTGCTAAATGCCCTAAATGTGAATGTAAATGAGTTGGAAGATGCCAACTATAGGTCATGTGTTTTGATAACATGACCAGTGTGATAATCAGAACTTGATTTATATATTGATTTATTTGTAATAATGTTTCGCAAGGTCCATGTATCTTTTACATTACCACAAGGTGAGGAAAACTGTTTTCCTCACCTTGTGTTATCATGTGGGTTCAGTAAGAGAAGAACTGGGAGAACTTCTTTCATCTAGTAGAACCTGACCCTTCCTATTCCTTATTCCACTCTGGTGTTCACGAGTAATGGATGTCGTTGTCCGTTTCAGGAACTCAACAAGCCGAGCTGTTGAATAGAATAATAGAGGACTGCCTGGATCCCCACTACAATCTGCTGGTGTTTCAGTGAGATACCAATGCTTGGTCTTGATGATACTCTGATACTGTTTGCGTCCCGAACATTGTGAGGAGCTGGGTTTATTATTTACTTAACATTTTCTTCCTTTTCCCAGGATGACATTTCATATTGCATGGAGTGATTCTGTGCTGTCAATCATTCATAGCTTGCTAGACTCCAAGGTGAGGGCATGTGTGTATATATATATATACCATGTATATATTTAAAAAGATAATCTTGCTACAATCTTGCTGGATTTCCATCATTTCCATCATCCAGCATTCATTCAGAGGCCTTACATAACTGTCTGTTTCTTTTCAGCTTGACATGAATGAAAAACTTTTCACAGACTTCATTTCACGGCTAGTCAGCCAGGCGCCACAATTCATAAAATCCATGAAGTACGCAAAAATGATGCTAACTGTACTCACCAAATACAGTTGTAATGTAAGTCATTGATTTACTGTTATATTCATTCTAAGGGTTAGGCTAATAATTATAAATAATTATTAACAAATATTTTGATGTTAATTAATGGGTTTCTTCTTTTATTCCTTAGGTGACAGCTTTACACAAACCTTCCCTTTCCAATTGTTTAATGTTGAACCAGACATTCCTGAAGAAATCTCTTCAAGCTGCTTTAAAAAGAATTACTCATGAATGACGTATGTTGTATGTTTGTACATTTTCTAATAAATAAAAAAAACACCGATGCATTCATCCTCATGACTTCTACATATATTTTAACATAAAAAAAATCTGGATGTCTATTTATACACGGACCTCTCGCGTGGATGTGTCGTTTTGTTGCCTCTTCCAATATGGCGGACTTTCTGGGACGTCAGCCGTGCGCGTCCTTTATTACGCGCAACTTCCCATGGCACTTCCTTTTCACTTTGTAGCAACGGGAGAGACGTACCGACAAAATGAGGTCAGATACATTTTTGTAAAATACGAGTTCTAAACAATGTTTTATACGCAGATTTTCTCGCTAGCATATTTATAAACTGTGCCCGGTGTCACATTTGAGAGTTTTGAGGCTTTAGTGTAGATGTCAATAGCATACCATAGCCGGCTGGGTCCCGGTGTTCAGTTTAGCATTAGCGTAGTGAAGCAATGCAATCCATTGCCATCGTCAAATTTTAAATATATTTCCCATCGTTTTCATACATTAAACGCCTTACCAAGTCATTCTCGCTCCAATGTGTTGCACATTTGAGTAGTTATTCGCGTTTTACGTACGATGTACCACTCACGCTGAACGTACACCTCCTAGCATGGTTTCGTGGTTGCTTTGGCTTACGACTGAAGTTGAACAGTTTTGGTGCTTGTACTTACATTCTTTTTCTCCTGTTTCTGCAGTAAGGTGTCGAGGGACATGCTATATGAGGTCGTCAAGGAGGTCCAGCAGGGCGCCTTGGCCAAACCCAGGAAGTAAGTCGATGTTAAACTCTTAAATAAAAAAAAAACTTGATTAACATCATCAGCATTGTCGTTTATTTATTCACCACTCTCAATGTATTCGCCGTTTCAGGTTTGTAGAGACGGTGGAGCTTCAAATCAGTTTGAAGAATTATGACCCCCAAAAGGACAAGCGTTTCTCTGGCACCGTCAGGTTTGGCCCTTTTCTGTCTCACCCAACCTTCTCCTTGCTTGTTCAGCCGAGAACCGTGCCCCGTTGGGGCAATTAAATACAGCGATACATGTCTACGTAATGAAAGGCATGCGTGATAATGGACAAAATGTCAAAACGGCCAGGCCAGAATCAGACATGGAGAAGTACTGAGGGTAGTCTGACTGCGCTGCTCCACTTGTGGAAAAGCAAAGCGGACGGACCCCTACCCTGGGTCTTAAAACATGAGGGGAGGCTAAATGGAGACTGGACTTTACTGTTCATGTCTCCAAGCCGACCATTTTTAGTTGATGGTGTCAACTGGAAACCAGCCCTGGTTGCCCTGGTCGGTAAGGCTGTTGAATTTTTACAAATACCAGGGATTGCTAGCAGAAATAAGGACTGTCACTTAACCCTTTTTTCTTTGTTTTTTCACCCCCTAGGCTGAAGAGCCTTCCCAGGCCCAAGTTCTCAGTGTGCGTCCTGGGAGACCAGCAGCATTGTGACGAGGCGAAAGCCGCCAACATGCCCCACATGGACATTGAGGCCCTCAAGAAGCTCAACAAGAACAAGAAGCTGGTGAAGAAACTGGGTAAGGCGGTGTTCATCCTCCGACTGGCCCCCCGAGACCAAGAATCTGGGCGCAGCATTAAAACACAGTGGATTTAATCGGTGAATGTGAGGTAACGGCGTTGTCTGTCCTCAGCCAAGAAATACGACGCCTTCCTGGCTTCGGAGTCTCTGATCAAGCAGATCCCCCGTATCCTGGGCCCCGGGCTCAACAAGGCTGGCAAGTTCCCCTCCCTGCTCACCCACAACGAGAACCTCAACACCAAGGTGGAGGAGGTCAAGTCCACCATCAAGTTCCAGATGAAGAAGGTACACTCGACTCTTTGACTTCAACGCTGTTCTGATGTAGTCGTAATGGGGCTTCGGTCGGTATGGCATGTTTTCCCATTAAGCAGCATTAAATCACGCAACAGAACTTCTGTAAGCAGTGGTCGGTGTGGGACCGTCCCTACATCATACCAAACTGTCCAAATGAAGCCGCTTCTTTCAGATTAGTCAAATTGAAGAAATGCAGATCATGCTCGTGAAATGTCTTGTTTTAAAGAAATGGCATTGTTGGAATATGAAATGGAAAAGTCCCATTTCATATTCATGTAAAATGGTTCTGGCACCACGACACAGCGTGATCGGGAGCAGTCTGGTGACATTGGTGCACCGGTCCGCCTTCCAACGTCGGTGGCTTCCAGGTCAACGGGAACGAGAGAAACGAAATTAAACATGGCCGCTCCGTTGTGCAGGTGCTGTGTCTGGCTGTTGCTGTGGGCCACGTGAAGATGACCGACGAGGAGCTGGTGTACAACATTCACCTGGCGGTCAACTTCCTGGTGTCCCTCCTGAAGAAGAACTGGCAGAACGTGCGCGCCCTCTACGTCAAGAGCACCATGGGGAAGCCCCAGCGCCTCTACTAGAGCGCACTTTTCGAGAATAAAAAATGTGGATATGATCCGACTTTGTCTTGACTTGAATTCTTTGCTTCCTCTGGTTGACCGCTGAAGTACATTGTGCATTTAAATTGGTTTTTCATTGTAGAAACCTCAACGAGACCACGGTCAACTCCAGTTAATTAACGTCCATAGTTGCAAGCAGGAAGCAGAATTTTGATTGGGATGAGCCGGATGTCTGCGCAGGCACCTTTTTGCTCATGATGGAAATGTTTCACACCTGCCCACTGGAGGCGCCCTCCTGTTAAGCGAGTGTCCCAGCTTAGTACCAGTCGATCTTTTAATAGGATTATCTACTTTCTACATACTCTGTTGAAGAATCAGAGGGAAAAAAGAACTTCAATGGACGAGTGACACAGCTGCAAGTTTCGTTATTGGCGATCACTGTCATTTTTAGCTTTTACTGCACTATGGGAATTGCATATGGGGGGGTTCTCTTGGATTTGAACTGCACCTGAGGGATCACTTGGCGATCCACACGTCTTCCTGAAATGACCAGTGAGGCGAGTCTAACTTCGACGTGTCATCCTCTTATCCATCCCCTTATTATGGATTGTATTTTTAGAAATATTCCTTCTCGTGTGGGTTGTTTGGAGCTCCATAGCGTCGGTTTATGTCGTGGACGGCAGAGTTAATGCTTCTATTCCATTGCAATAGACTGCAGGTAATGCTCGATGTGTTGTCTTAAGATAGACCTCTGCAGAAACGCAACACATTGGTAGTCATCCCACGATGGCAGACAGTGACAGCGATGAAGGTAAGAGGAAGCTGGTGCTGCCATTGACTAAATTACTTTCCACACGATGCCACACGAAATAAATCAACACGTACCATGCTGCGGTTCAACCCAACGGTATCTCATGCAGAATGCAGCCAGGAGGAGCCGCCCGTTACACCGTGGGATGACCTTTCCATTGTAGAGCGAGTGGGCCTGAACATGTAAGAGAATAATGTTTCTGTGTATTATAACTTTGTTGGCCCATTCATTAACCTCACTATCCAATTAACGCTTGAAATCTCTGGCAGCATGCACATGTCAGAGGAAGAAATCGAGGTAGGGCCCTCACTTAAATTTCCACATATCACGGTAATATAAACCTATTCCAACTCTAGTTGACATTCTCACTCTCACTACATCTCCCCGCCTTCTGCATCACTCCCAGTCCGCCTACTGTCAGATAACGTTGGCCTTCCGAACGGACCAGTACACCCTGAAACAGAGGCTGCAGGCCGAGGAGCACGCCCGTAACCTGGCCGAGGAGAACGTCCAGCTGGAGCTGAGCCGAGGGCGAGAGACCCTGGAGGTAAGCAAAGAATGTTCACGTTGGTTGGCGTGTTGTGTGTGTGTGTGGGGGGGGGGGGGAAGAGACGTTGGCAGGCACTTATTTCCCACTAGATATTGTAATCACTTTGGATTAAAATATCCAGCAAGTAGTCAGAGGCAGGTGTGTGGGGTTGTTTGTGTGTGTTCTGGTAGCCACGGTGTTGCGTCACGGTAATATTTGTGGCTGTGTTTTGTCAAGACCCTGAAGGGTCTTTGCCTGGACATCAGGCGCAGCGCGATCCTCCAGAGGCTGGAACTGTCCCTGGACATCCTGGGCGGGACCGTGGGGCGGATCTCCAACACGGCCGAGGTGCTGGGCTCGGTGCACCAGGTGAACCACACACATCCACGCCGGGTCTGCGTGTGATATCGACGTTGTCATATGCTAGGATATTTCCCAAAATTTAAGGTTTTCGGATGGTGAAGGCCTGAGTACCTTCAGTATTTTTATTACTGTTTTGAATGAGACAAAGAAGGAACTGAAGGGTTTTGACATTTTCACAAATTGTTTCCTGTAGGCCTATACCAGAAATGTACGTCATAATTGCATGTGTTTCATAATCGTACGCTTGCTTATTCAGTTTTTTCTTCAGCAATAGTGAACACTACACATATCATCAATACACAGCAGCTATCGTCAATTCTGGGCCTCTGTCAGACATCTGTCAGACATCTGTCACCGGTGATTTAGACCACATCACCCTGCCAGAGTGCCGCTGGTATCCTGTACATGCTACGCAGTCACTGCTCCGTGTGGACGTCGCGTTTCTCCAGGAGGCGCGTATCTGCAGAGCGGTGGAGATCATGGCGACTCACGTGGAGAACCTGAAGAGACGCCACGAAAGAGACGGGTTGGAGCTGGAGCAGACCAAGAAGCTGGTGCATCGAATCTCCCGCAGAAACCTCAACGACCCGGGCACCCTCCCAGGTCAGCTGCGCTAAAGCACTCTCACCCACTACCACAGCGGTTAGCGCCCCAGTGCTGTGGGGATCCTTAGTGACCGCAGGTAGTCTGGAACGCAGTGTAAAGTCTGAGCTGGACGGCGGTGCATGAATTGGGGTTATTACACAGGCCTGGAGGATGAGCACCCTCTACTGGCTTCCCAACGCCTCTACCAGCACCAGCTGGTCTCCCATCAGAGGATGGACCAGGACCAGCCCTGCTTAGCTTCCAGAGAAACCCGTGATGCTAGGGCGCGTTTGATTGACACCGTTTGATTGACGGCGGGGGTTTATTTTATTTATTTATTTCCGCAGATGTGGATGAGATGGAACTCCAAAAGCAGGACAAGAACGCCTTCCAGCATGTACGTCGACGTGCTGCGGTGCGTTACCATTGCAGCCTTGCTGTTTTGTTTATGTCTCATATCTCATATCTCGCATTCTTCCTCCCTGGAAGTATAATGGCCGCCGTAGGGTCAGCACGTCCATCATCACCAAAGAAACCCAGGTAGGATTTGTTTGTGTTGTAATCTTTTTTTAATTTATTTTTTAACATTAGCCTTAGTGTCGCCTGCAGAGGGCGGCAGTAGCTCAGTGGGTAGAGCAGGGTGGACACAGCGGGTCATCCACTAACCGTAGGGTCGGCGGTTCGATCCCCTTGATCCCCCCTCCTCCTCCTCCAACTGTCCACATGTCGAACCCCACAAATTGTAAGTCGCTTTGGACAAAAGTGTCTGCTCAGTGCCCCTTTGCCCGCGTTGAAAGGACACATGACCACCGTTGAGGAAGCCCGGGCCGTGCCCTTTGCGTGACACGTGGACCTGACACGCGGCGTTGGCGAGTTTCAATCTCCCGGTCTCACCGCCGTCGTGTCCGCCGTGTCCATCCTCCCTCCAGGAGAGGAGAAAGCGAGAGCTGAGGAAGCAGGTGTCCCTGGGGGACGGATGCTGGCTCCCCCAGACCTCCGGCTCAGAGTCCAGCTGGTCCGGCATGGCCAGGGACGACGCGTGCTCTTTGGATGGCCGGTGAGAGAAATGTATTCCCCCGTCTGTTGTCGTCGTTCACGTTTAGCATTTGAAATTGTTTAAGTTGTTGTGATGCCACTTACTTTATTCATTTCACAATGTTAATTATTGTTTACGGGATGTGAGCTGCTGTAATGCCTTCATTTTCCCTCAGTCATGAATAAAGTACCTCTCTCTCTCTCTCTCTCTCTCTCTCTCTCTCTCTCTCTCTCTCTCTCTCTCTCTCTGTCTGTCACTCTGTCTGTCTCTCTCTGTCTGTCTCTCAGTCTGTCTCTTTCTCTCTCTCTGTCTGTCTGTCTATAAAGTCAGAGATACGGCATGTCTTATCAATGCCTTCAATGCTTTCTTTACTCTGATCAAAGGCCGCTCGTCAATGCAGAAGACACTCCCCTGGAGGCGTCTGTGGTACGGCCTGGGCCTGATCCATCTCCGGTCCCAAACCCAGAGGAGAGTCCTCTTCCTCCTCCTCCTCCTCCTCCTCCTCATCCTCCTCCTCCTCCTCCATCCGAAGAAGAAGAAGCAGCCAAGGCGACCCGGAGCAAAAGGTGCAGCTTAGAATAACAGGGGTCAGTGAGGGGGGCAGTCGGGGGGGCACTCCGGCCTCGTGGCTAATCCGTGTGGCCGTGAGCGTGACGCGTGTCCTGTGTCCGTGGCAGCGGTGTGCCGGACGCGCTGCGGCAGAGACAGCGAGGCAGAGCCGCTCCCTCCAAGAGGAAGGGGGACAAAGACAAGAAGAGCGTCGGCCATTTCCGGACTTCTCTCAGCTCGTGAGTATTTTTAACATGCAACTGTGAAGAGAAGAGACTACTTCTGCTTCTTGGTATTAGTTCTTTTTATTCTTGTTTGAACTTTATATATATTTATTTATTAAAAAAAAACCTATTTATTTATTTATTTATAATATTTAGAACGTACCCAAATCGACAAAATAACCGAATCAACCAAATGAGGCCTTCCAAGTCAACCAAACATGTGATGGAACTCAGCCTGTAGATGGCAGCAAACTCTGCGTTTCTCTCCCCAGGCAGGGCGCACCGTCGCGACCATTCCCCCTGACGCACTGGCTCTTTCGCTCCCGCTGGGCCATCCTCTTCCTCGCCCTCCTTCTGATTCTCTGTGCCGCAACACTGACTCTGTGCGCATAGAAACTCCACAACGTGATACACAAGTACAGTACATCACTTCTTTTGAGAATTCCATTGCGTTCGCATTTCCCTCTGTTTTGACTATGCATATTCATTCAGCGCTCCGTATTGAACGTCACTGACTGACGTAATATGTGTGTAAATGCGTAAATGTGTGCGTAAAATGTACGCATTTACACACATATTACGTTTGTTTATTACGTTTATATTACATTTAATGTGTATGTCTGGGATGACTGCTGACTAAACTACACGTGCTCTTGGCATACTGTATCATCATCATCATCATCATCATCATCATCCGAATGTATAAAGTGGTCGCAACATTTTTTTGAGGGTCTGTGTAATTTATTTCGGTTACTTTTTTCAAGTGAATCTACGAAGCATTGTATCCCATCGTATCACAGCTCACACTCTCAAAGTGCTATTTAGCAGAGGGTTCGATGAATCGTAGTGTTGACAATAAATGAAAGCAGTGAGAAAAGAAATGTTGGCAACAATATTTTTTATTTATTAATAAAGCATATAAAAATGTTTCATAAATACATACAACTTAAAAAAAAAAAAAGATACAACCACTTGGTTAGTAATACCACACCATGGTGAAAACACCAACACTGAATAATAAAAAGGCTTAAGATATTAATAGGAATTCATAGAAAGGCCTAAGGTTATTATTTTCATTTCACATTGTCACGGTGTGATTACATTTGTTTTTCCTGGTTAGATTCAGCAAAACATTTTCTAAAGTATATTAATATTTTCTTTAAGCAATACCTTTCTAAGCTACAAGGGACATTTTTTCTGTTTTTAAATAAAATATAAATATAGGAATTGAGAGTTAAATTATGAATAGCCCTGCAAACCTGCAATATGTGTACCAGCCACATAAAGACATTAACATACAGCCCGTATATATGATGTCAAATCCTGGGTGCCAAAATGTGGAAATTGTAGAGACAAATGCTGTTGAGTCACCGCAGATTGGAAATCAACTGAGAAAAATATTTATAAAATAAATTACCTATACTTCCGTTTTAAATAAAGAAATATGGGGAGCAACGTGCTTATCACAGCCTCAAAAAGGTTAATATCTTTTGTTTCCTATCAAGGATAGTGTCCAGCCACTTGAGGACATACAAACGCTCAAGAGTCCATTGACTCAATAAATTACAGCAATACGGAGAGAGAGAGAACAAGAGAATCATACCTATTCAACAACACACGCGCTCGTCCTACGTAGCGTACTCGGGGGGGCAGGGACCCCCGCGTCACACCTGACTCACTATCTCAGCATCCTCTTCCACAAACCACTGCACGGGGGTCCCGTCGGCAGCCCTCTGGAGGATCACGCTGCCTGGCCCCTGAAACGACAACAGCACCAGAGTGGTCAGCGCGCGGTCATCCATCTCTCCAAAAACAACAGAACAACGGAACATCTTCACGTTTCAGACCTCCGTCGTAACGGGGGGGGGGGGAAGAGGCACACGCTGGGACCGACCTGTTTGTAGGGCGGTGGCTGGGGGGAGGCCGGGCCGGTGACCCCGTGCGACCTGCCCGGCCGGTCCCCGGGGTGCGGGTGGAACCTCTGGAGCTTGTTCCTCTGGTGCCAGGACTTGAGCTCCTCCGAGACCACCTCCCGGGGCACGGCCGGCCCGGCGTGGCCGGGGTACTCGTTCAGGGAGGGGGTGCGGACCAGCCTGGAGTACGGGGGCGGAGCCTTCGACGCCCTCCCGGGAGAGGGGGGCCCCTCCTCCCGCCGCGCCCTCTGCTGCTGGGGGGTGCGGGACGCGTGCGGCGGGGAGAGCGGGGGCAGGCGGGGTCTCTCCGGCGGCGAGAGGGCGCCTCCTTCGCCGGGCGCCGGGCTGCTGCTGTTGTTGTTGTTCTTGCTGTTGTTCAAGTTGTTGTTCATGTTGTTGTTCATGTTGTTGTTCATGTTGTTGTTCA
>OMKI01000851.1:8248-25368 GCA_900302315.1 Phycis blennoides
CCTTGTATCTGTGTGTGTGTGTGGGGGTGTCATGTCGTTGTATCTGTGTGTGTGTGTGTGTGTGTGTGGGTGTGTGTGTGTGTGTGTGTGGGGGGGGGGGTGGGGGGGGGGGGTGTGGGGGGGGGGGGGGGGGGGGGGGGGGGGGGGGGGGGGGGGGGGGGGGGGGGGGGGGGGGGCAGCCAACGTGGCGGTGACCTGTTTCTTTCTCTGTCATGAGGCCCTCTTTCCTCCTCCTCCTCCCCCATCCTCCCCTACCGAGAGAGACTCAGAGCCCGGGTCAGAAATAGGAACCCCCCCCCACCCAGCCAGGGGCCCGCCAGAGGTCCTCAGCTGATGTCACCGTGACGAGGCGCTCCTCCAGAAGGTCAAACCCAACACCGCGGAGAGTGGTTAGCGTGGTAGAGGACTCCTGGTTAGACCGTGCTGTCTACCGCGCATACTAAAGCAGCTGGAGGGAAGATTGGGGATGTAAAGGGAGCAGAAGAAGACAAAGTTTTGAATCTAAACAACCTTCCCTCTCTGCTCCCTCCCTTTGCTACATCTCTGACATTGGGCAGTGTTGCCTTCATGCACCTGTGATTGACAGGCAAGATTGCGTCCCTGAAACAATCAGGGAAGAGATTCCCTGTTGGTGCAGGTCACTTCTGTTCAGAAGTTTTAGCGCAGGTCACTCCTGCTCAGACACTGTGGCGCAGGTCACTCCTGCTCAGACACTGTGGCGCAGGTCACTCCTGCTCAGACACTGTGGCACAGGTCACTCCTGCTCAGACACTGTGGCGCAGGTCACTCCTGCTCAGACACTGTGGCGCAGGTCACTCCTGCTCAGACACTGTGGCGCAGGTCACTCCTGCTCAGACACTGTGGCGCAGGTCACTCCTGCTCAGACACTGTGGCGCAGGTCACTCCTGCTCAGACACTGCGTTTAGAATGGCTGTTCTGTTTAAATCCTGTGGTTTTACACAGTGGAGACCCAGGGACGTAGCTAGGACTAGAACATCTGAGGTCTTACACAGTGGAGACCCAGGGACGTAGCTAGGACTAGAACATCTGAGGTCTTACACAGTGGAGACACAGGGACGTAGCTAGGACTAGAACATCTGAGGTCTTACACAGTGGAGACACAGGGACGTAGCTAGGACTAGAACATCTGAGGTCTTACACAGTGGAGACCCAGGGATGTAGCGTGCCCCTGAATATCTCTGCAGTGATGTGGGAGCGCCATTATATTTTTTTTATAATTAGTATTTTATTTTCTTGGCATAATCCTTTTTAATGCTATTTGCTTGCTATATGGAATGCTCAAACCATTTACCTGTCAACAGTTATGCATGTTATATACCTCATCTACTAACTTTCTACATCTTTTAGAAGGTTGCAGTCTCTCTGCTCAGAAGTGATGCATGTGATTGTTCACTTGAAGAGTTTATGGATGCAACAGGTGTCACTTCCAAACTTGCAATATTTTAGCTACAATGTTTTAGAGTGAGCGGATGTGTGGCGTTGAGCCATGTTTCTACATGATTTATTTGTGTTTGTTTTGCCAAAGAAAGATCGGATGTCTTTGGATCGACTTACCTTGGGACAGGAATAACAGGCCACTACTTCAAAGTGACGCATTCTCCTCCAGAGTGCTGGCATGCTAGAGCTACGGGACACAGCAGGTGGCTCCACATGAATGAAGGGCCGGTGGACGCTTGTAGCAAAACACTTAGGAAAACATATTCAAACACTTCCAGGAATGGCTGAGAACTAGACTGAAAACTGTGTTTCACACCTCTTGAAAAAGAACTGAACGCCACGATGACGTCTGGCGTCGTCGTCCGGTAAAGGAGCACATCCAGGGCTCAGTGGTCTTGGGTGATGTTGAATCATGCCCGGTACAAAATGGTTTTCCATTCATGCCGATCATCCCCCAGAGCAGGTGGGTGTTGCCTTGCTCACTGCGGTGATGCAAAGTGATCATAGAGGCTGGTCCATTCAGGTACAACATCCACAATGTGATTTGTAATAATGCGATATGGTTTCAGTCTCATGCAGTAATATGTTATGATAAGTTATAATGTGTACAAAAAGGGAATTGAAAAGTGTGTGGATGTTAACAAAAAAAAGGAAGAATACAGAGGTTTTCTCCCAGTACATTTCTGGTGAGGAAACCTAGAGCCGCTGTGGTTGTTGATTTTGTTATTTTTAAAAACCTGTCATTCTGGGAGGTACGGCCTCAAAACGACCTCGGTGATGTTCATCAAGGACTCTACGCATTAAACTTCTTTGTGGGAACACCTGGGCCGAAACTCCTGGTTCTGGACCGGACTGCGTGGGGTGCCGGCAGCCTCTGTGTTTTAACTCGGTTTTGTATTCCTGCACTGAGGCTCATCCCTCGGAGGCCTCTCCGTTAACGTATACCTCACCTTCTGCCTTAGTTGGGATTATAAAGATGATTGTGCATTAGTTTGGAACAACAGACTTCTCCAATCATTTGGTCTTGAAAACAAAATACTATGATGAAGAGCATGTGAAATAGTATAATATAAATGTTTTTCTTTATTTTTGTACGTATGTGCTGTGCACAGTTGTAAACCGTATACCTTAGATGAGAATAAAAGATGTTTTGTAAAAGATGCTAAGGGTGTTCACTCCTGGAACTGTGTTTGTATTCATTTTTGCGCTTATATAATGGATTTGGGTCGACTGCATTAATAAAAACGGCTATCGTCACAAGCAGAGACTGTTAAAGATTCAACCACTAGGGGTCGCCCCTAGCATCACCATGTTTTGAAACTCACCTACCGTTGCTCTCCTCCTATGGCTTTAACTCACAGCTCTCCAGGACCCAGGGTTCTCTGCTCCCTCCACCACCACCGCGGACCAGAGCCGTAGTCCTGCGGGTCAGGGTGTGTTTGGTCTGCTGCTTGTGGTTTCTGATTTTCTGATCTGATTTCTGGACCTCGCTTCTGGAAGGGCTTCTGTATACTCATCAGGTTTCCTTCCCCAAAGGCCAGATGGAGAGGAAGACCCTGATACCAACCAGAGCCCTAGATCCCTCAGGCCTGGCTCCTGGAGCAGTCCAGGGTCATTTGGATGGGTCCTGCTCCTCAGCATGTTCCTTTATTTTTTCCATTGTTTTTTTGTTTTATCCATGTATTTTATCAACCATTCAGTTTGACCGTTTAGTCCTGCAGCACTGCGAGACGTCCCCTGCTTCCCTGATCTGCCAGTATGTCGTGGAGGGTTGAGCGACATCGTCCAGGAGCCAGCCTTTGCTCTGGGAGCATCGCTCCACCTGCAGTCACCAGTCAGTCCAGCTGGCCCAGCCTGCTCCCCGGGACGTCCCGGACCCCCCATCCAAGATTTTCTTTGTCACTTCCTTCTTAAATCAAAGTGTTGTCTCTAGTCTCTTTTAAGCATTTAAGTTTGCATCTGTGGCACCTGTTACCATTCACAGGCTCCTATAGCTCATAGCTGTACTTTTTTCATGAATCCTGTTTTTATTTACATAAACTGTATACGAACATCATTTATAAATAATAATATTTTTTAAAGGAGAGATTATAGATTATAGATTATAATTTATTAGATTAGATTATATATACATTATAATAAAAAAAAGTTTCATGTTCATTTATCTAAATCAATAGTCTCATTTAAAATGCCATTGTGATTCTATATATATATATATATATATGTGTGTGTGTGTGTGTGTGTGTGTGTGTGTGTGTGTGTGTGTGTGTGTGAGCATGCATGTGGTTTGCATCGTTTTGTGGTTTTATTTTTTTCGTTTTCGGGGTGCCCCGCTTGTTGTCGACGCGCCCTCAGTCCGTCCGTCCCAGCATGCCTCGCGTGTTCAACGGCTCTCCGTCTGCTCCCCGGCCTGTTCAGGACGGCAGCTCACAGGCTGCAGAACACGGTACTGGACCGGTACACGATACGCGTTCTTTGTAGTACACGCCGCTCCCGCCGTGAAGAGCCCAGTTTGGGGTGAGTAGGGACGGAGCGCCGGGCGGAGCAGCACCGAACTCCGGCTGCGCCGTGCAGACCTGCGGGGCAGCCCCGGATGATGGAGCTCGAGTCGGCGAGCCGAGCTGAGCTGGGGCCGCTGGGAGAGTCGCTCCAGCCGCAGACCCCCAGCCGCCACGAGAAGAGTCTGGGTCTGCTCACCACCAAGTTCGTGACGCTACTGCAGGAGGCCAAGGACGGCGTGCTGGACCTGAAGGCGGTGAGCCCATTGTCTGTCAGCACGCGGATGGCATCTTTTGAACCTGTCTGTTAGCATGGCATTAGCACGTTAGCATTGCACTCGCACGGTAGCATTGAAATGGCACTGAAGTATTGCATTAGCACGTTAGCATTTCACTAGCCCTGTAGCATTGCCTTAGCGTAGCTAGCTAGCTCGTTAGCCAGTCTGTTAGCTGGCCGTCCGTGGATTTGAACGGCCAGCTTCCCGTTTGAACGTTTGTCATTTGGGTTCTTCTAAACCCAACAGAACCACGTCCAGAGGACAGGTTCTCATCTTCAACATGCGGTCCTTAGATCACTGGCAGAAGTTGTGAAAGTTTCCACCCTCGACCCCCTGCAGATTCAAAGTTTACTAACTGGGTCATCTTTTGTTGGGACCCATTTGGGTCTTCACACATGAGCAGCTCCTCTGCGTCCTTCTCTCCTCATTCTGCCGTCCTTCTCTCCTTAAATAACATTGGCAACGAGGCTTTTTGCGTTGGACATCCCCGTACTTGGTGGGAACCTACAAGTCATAGAAACATGTTCAGGGAGATATTTCATACTAAGATGTCATCATTTAGGACATCATTTTCCGGTCAAGGTTTTGAATTTAGAACCCCAATCATGTGCGTTTTCAGTTCAACGTTAAACTTTCATTGGCTGATTTTTGCTTTCTCTTTCAATTACTTGCTTACTTCTTCCGTGTTACGGCTCAATCATTGCCCTGACATTTCTATTTGAACAACAGACGTTACATTAATTGCTTTTGGATGTGGACGAATGGTTTTGCCTCTCAAGTGTTGGTGACAGCAACATGTGTGCTGGCTGTAGGTCTTTATCCTGATCCAGCTGACAGGACTCCACTGCCCCCAAGAACTGAGGCTGAATGTGAAAACATTGTGACTCAGCGTGTTACTGTATCCACATATTTTGTTGGTAAAATCTCTCATGTTAATGTGTTTTAATGTGTTAACTCATTACATCAGTGCTGGGACATATGGGTGTGTACATGGATAAGGTTTACAATAGCAGACTGCAGGGGGTTAGACAAGGCTCATGCTGATTGGACCTTATCTGAACAGCTTCAGCAGAGTGTTCCCATTCGGTGTCTGGAGTTATCAGTGACATACAGTTATGGTCGTTCTGGTGAGCGTTCAGATCTTGCCAAGGAAGGAAGTCACTGAGCAGACATATCTGTACTGACCTACTGTGAGTTCAGAACCACGTCTTTAAGGAGCTGGTAGGGGTTAGACTGCAGGGACAGGTCATTGAGGAGCTGGTAGGGGTTAGACTGTGCAGAGACAGGTCCTTAAGGGGCAGGTAGGGGTTAGACAGTACAGAGACGGATCCTTAAGAAGTGGGTCAAGCACTGCTCGAGCACTCCGCTCAACTACCTCAGCTGGTCGACTGGTACCGCCATCACTAAAAGGAGGAAAAGGTTGGATGGCGAAATCTCAACTCTTCTCCGTTCTGGCACCGCAGTGGTGGAACGAGCTCCCTGCCAATGTCAGGACTGCAGAGTCACTCCCCATCTTCCAGAAGAGACTCAAGACCCACTTGTTCAGAGTTCACCTGAACCCTGCATAACCCTACCCTCATGCTCTTATTTGTTGTACGTCTTGGCACTTTAATCACTTTGTAACTTGGGACTTTAATCGCTCTTTGTAACTTGACACTTAGTCAGAGATGTTTTATCCTAGCAATGGTTAACCTAGAAATTGAAATGCGTGAAACTTGTTCTGGTGACTTTCTTACTGTATTGGCAGCAATGAAATGTTTCACCTTCTTATGACAAATGTACTCTTTGTAAGTCGCTTTGGATAAAAGCGTCTGCTAAATGCCCTAAATGTAAATGTGAGTGGGTAGGGCACCAATGCGGGGCTGGATGTGTGGTCATGTGACCCTCGTCTGTCCTGCAGGCAGCCGATACGCTGGCGGTGAGGCAGAAGCGCCGCATCTATGACATCACCAACGTGCTGGAGGGCATTGGCCTCATCGAGAAGAAGTCCAAGAACAGCATCCAGTGGAAGTGAGTGTGTGTGTGTGTGTGTGGGTTGTGTTTTAAATGTGTATGGGTTGTGTGTGTGTGTGTGTCTTACTGTGTGTGTGTGTGTGTGTGTGTGTGTGTGTGTGTGTGTGTGTGTGTGTGTGTGTGTGTGTGCTCTCCAGGGGTGTGGGTCCAGGCTGTAACACCCGGGAGATCGCAGACAAGCTGATGGACCTGAAGGCGGAGCTGGATGACCTGGCCATCCGAGAGCAGGAGCTAGACCAGCAGAGGGTCTGGGTCCAGCAGAGCATCAGGAACGTCACGGATGACTCCCATAACAGCCCATATCCTTCACCACTGGTTCTGCTGCGGGGTCGGGTCGTTGGACCATCCTGAGTTCATGTTGGGGTTCTGTCTTCGGATTGGCCTCGCCCCGGTCCTGTTGAAAGCCTTTCCCAAAAATGTCAAAATGCTACGACGGTCAGCACTTGGAACAAGGTCAAATGATCAAATTTAAAAAACATGGCAGCGCCAGAGGAAGGTGAAGCAATCAGAACTGATTTAACCCAAAATAGACTGAACAACTGCTAAGAGATGAGGAGAACTCGGCACTCTCTAAGAGAGCACGAGTGTCACTGATTGGCTGGAGTCTTTTGAACACCCTAAGGCCACACCCACATTTGGAAATTAATGGCCGCCCAGACTGATGGTCATGTGAAACGTGAACGTCAGGATGGTTTCGGAGGCTAACTCGAAGCAGATAAACAATCAGGTTTATTGTCCTGTCGGTCCAAATTGTGTTGTGACTTTAACGCAGACATACAATGGCTTATGTTAGACACGAAGACCTCTGTGGTGCTTTCAAAGGTAAGATATAACGTATGTTTACAGTACAAACGCATCTTTATTCGTATGTTTATTTATTGTTTTGCTGTTTTGTGATTCCCATTGTAAAGTGTTTTTTTGAGTGTTTAAAAACACGCTATACAAAACAAGTATTATAATTATTATTAAGCTATATTTTATCTACAGTATTCATGTTAATAGTGACCCCTTCTTCTATCTGCAGGTGAAACTCTGCTAGCCATCCGCGCTCCCACAGGCACACAGCTGGAGGTCCCGGTTCCAGAGCCGGTAAGGGTGCACGTGTGCTGACCCCTCCCTCCTTGTAGAATCAGTTATATGATGGGATTTTATTGATACCATCATTCAGCATTGGGTACAGATATGTCCAGGTCGTTTTAACCTAGGGGCTAGTTGAAATGCCACACATTGGGTCTTTAAACTAAAGCTAGTTGTAGAGATGTGTAATCTTGGATTAGGGGACAGACCCCCTACTGACAATGGAGTTGCCTCTGACATGTATGACTGTATATTGTACCGATGACATGAATTATCAAAAAGGTCCACATGATGAAGGACCCGCGGCAACAGACTGTTTCCTTGTGTTGCTAGATCCACAACGGTCCCAGGAAGTACCAGATCCGTCTGAAGAGCTCGTCCGGGCCCATCGAGGTTCTGCTGGTCAACAAGGACCCGACCAGCCAATCTCCGGTCGTCCTCCCAGTGCCCCCCCCTGAGGACGTCCTGCAGAACCTCCCGGCCCCCACATCTACCTCACAAGTACACACCGAGATCCGTTTACAATGTCGGGGTCCTGCTGAGGGGAACCGTAGTGGAACAAGGAGGCTGCTGCTTCAAACGCGCGTTGTGGTCTGCAGCATCAACTCGGTTTCCATACGAAAAGGTCCAAAAGACAAGGATTTGCGTTCTGTAATGGTCAAATCAAACTGGGTGGACGGTGCAGAACGAGATTCTTCCAACACACGTATGAAGCAGTGCTCTATTCTGTCCAAACAAGACTGTTCCCCTTTCAGCGTGGACTCTGACGTTACAATTTGAAGCATTTGTTTCTTATTTTCTTATCGGAGTGGAGGCGAGTGAAGTAATACGTTTCTGTGCTGCCCTACAGATCACACCTTCTCCCACGCCCACCACAGCAGCCAGTCAGACGGCCACCACAGGTAGGAGGGAACCCAGCCCCTGTTTGAAGGCTTCTTCAACATATGTGGCTGTAGCGTGTCGTGACCCACTGTCTTGTTCCAGATGCTAGCAAGACGTCACAGCTCTCTGCAGCAGACGCCTCTGCGGGGACGTCATCGCCGAGCCAACAGCTTCAGTCCTCCGCCTCCCTGGATGGCTCCACCCCCTCGTCCGGCTCTGCCCCCTCCTCTGCCCCCACGCCCGCCCCTGGCCCCACCCTGTTTGGATCGATCAAGTCGGATCCGTCTGATTGTGAGCAGAGTATTCTTTCTTCTTCTGCAGATTAAAAATGGACCACTGTAGTTTACATTTACAGATGCCACGAGTGAGTGAAGGAACCACAAGTGTTCTATAGAACCCGGTGGTTCCTGGCAGGTGTGTAAGTTAGCATCACATGACTGCTGTTCTCTCCCCCATAGTGTTGGACTTCCCTAAAGATCTCTCTGACATGTTTGACCCAACGAAAGGTAAACATGTCACTATGTATTGTACTGCTGATGTCGTTCTGGTAATATGCAGCAAATTCAAATTATTTTGTTGCTGCCTTTTAAGGTTAAGACTTCTCCTGTGTCCTGTCTTTGTTTCTGTCTCTCTCATTCACTAACTAATATGTCTGTCTCTCTACAAAATATTTTATTTGGGTTTTGGGTTTAGACTTCTATGTTCTAACTCAGTATAATCTCTCCTGTGTCTCCTTCTACCAACCCACCAAGCAGAAATCATGAGTGGGGACCTGTTGGAGGACTTGATGTCATCAGAAGGTAGTTTATTTTCTGCTTACACAAGCTATCTGAAGAGAAGCCCCAACATCTGTTCAATGCCATTACAACGGTCTGTCTTGTTGCAGTGTGTGTGTATGTGCTGGTCCTCACATCTCGTGTGTGTGTGTGTGTGTCTCCAGTGTTTTCTCCTCTGCTGCGTCTCTCTCCTCCACCCGGGGACCACGACTACATCTACAACCTGGATGAGACGGAGGGCCTGTGTGACCTCTTCGATGTCCCAATCCTCAACCTCTGACCCCTGACCTACAGGCTGACCCGGGGGTCCCGGGGAGTTGGGGGTGGGGTTCCAGGTGTAGTGGGACGCCTCCGTCACTTAAGGGGTCATGTGACGTCCCTGTGGTGCCAGAACACACAAACTTTTGATCTTCCTTTTTTTTTTTTTTTTTTTTTTTTTTAAACCCACACTCGTTACCATGGAAACAAAATCGCAGCAAAAGACAAAACAAGTCTATTTTTAGGACTGTGTGTGTGTGTGTGTGTGTGTGTGTGTGTGAGAGAATGTTTCAATTGTTCTTTCAGGTTCCTCTGTCTAGCATCACATAACTTTTCCCCTCAACGTTTTAGATACCAAGAAACAATATTTTAAATCAGGTAAACTGAGTGTTGGACCCCTGTCTCTATGACCCACAGAGCTGTGCTTCACTGTTTGCTCAAACCTTTTCAAACACACTGTCTTTATGTACATAGAGAATATATATTTTGTACTACCAGCATATGAGGCAAATGTGTAATAATGTTCAAAGGCAATTGTTACTGAATAAAGGTACCAGGCTCAAAACCCAGGTTCAAGCATTTCTAAAACCAAGTGCAGGTAGAAGCAGCTTTTTCTGTTGTGCTCTCTGAAGAACTGAATGGGCTTAATGTTCTGTCCCCAACGAGGGAGAGAGTGGGAGGGTCCAGGGTTGGCCAAAGCTTTGCTATTTGCCAAATGAGAAGGGTTGTGAACTCAAACTTAGTGAACATAAGCTAGTTTTATATGCCGCTGGCTTTACATGCACTTGATGGCAGGTCTTCTAACATGCTGGGAGACCACCGTGGACCAGAGGTGCTCTGGTAGGCCCTGCTGCGTATGGCTGCTGTCTGACTGGTGAGGCGAAGGGGAGCAGAATGATGGCTGCTCCTCTTCAGCCTCACAGGGCCACACAGCTGTAGCCCACCGATCAAGGTCCCCCCCCCCCCTTCTGTTGTCCTTTTTAAACCTCACACCTGAAAACATCTGCTCTTGTTTTGTATATAAATCTTGTTTTCAATGAACGTGTGTATAAGGTTGTAAAAGGATCATGTATGTGCCTCAATGTATTTTTTTTCTTTTGGTATTTTTGCGGATGCTGTAACTTTTGCTCCCGATGTCAACAATTATGCTAAGGATTTGTTTAGTTTGCATCTTTCTGTGTGCAGAATGTTTTTCCCTGGCTATTCCAATTGAAATACTGCCTACAGCCAACAACTTGAGTTCTAGATTTGATTTAAAGGAAAAACGTCTCCACCAGTGTCTCATCCATGGAAGGATCAGATGATGTCATCGGTTCGTAAAAAAACAACAAAAAAACAAACAAAATATTGTTTGAGAACTTTTGTACGTTTCATGCTGTGAAATCAGTTTGCATTGAACCAGTTTTCCAACGCTGTGTATAACCTGACTCTTGTATAGAATAGCGTTTATTTTTATATATCAGCTAGCTTTATGGATACCCAAACTCTTTGAGTAATAAGTAGAACATGTAGAAAACCGTTTTTTAACCCAGCAGGCTGTCTCATCACTGCACTTTACATCACGTTGAGAACTCCTATAGAGACCATAGGAAGCGTCTTCTCCTGTCCGGTCCACTCTGCTTCAAACTCCTGTCCCCTAACGCCCCACGAGACCACTGGCGTCTCTCCATGTGAAACACAATAAATACTTTTTTTATGCTCTGTGGGTTCCCTACAAGTTTCTTTCTAAAATGTATATTATTAATATGTTAAATCCAGTCATCTGAAAAGGTTAGGTTGTTTGCCATGTGGTGCATTGCTCTTCATTCTGTTAGAGGCGAAGAACAACCATTAAAGCCTGGACCGTGTTTTGGGGCAGGCTATATATTCGATACACATATTTGTCTGCTGCCGTGCTGGTCACCGTGTTGAAGAGAAGGCTCACAACACTATCCCTCCTCTACTGTATACTATACTATGATACTAGCATTTACTACTGTACAATACTGCATTGAACTATAGGCTATGCCTTACTACACTATACTATATACTACACTACACGATACAACATTATAGTATATACTATACTACACTAGTATTTATTATGCTACACTATAGTATATAATATACTACACTATTTTATATAATATACCACTCTATACTTTACAACACTAAACTATACCGAACAGTATATATTATACTACGTTTCGTCCGACAAGGGGCGCCCTTGACCATCCCGAACCAACCCGGAACTTTGGTGATCAATCACTGGGAGCTTGGCTGGGACTTTCTTCTCTTCTTACAAACTGGACCCTTCGGACTGGTTTCTACCCAGTGCTGACCGTCCCACGTGTTCCCCCCAGTACAGCGATGTGTTGACCCGTCGGGACCGAAGTTCTGTTGACCAGGTAAGTTCTACACCGTCCGAGACCACGGCCCACCGGGACTTATCTACAGAGACCAGCCATGTTGGTCTCTACGTACAGTATGCTCAGTATGTGAACTGTATAATAGGCTATATAATATATATAATGCACAGAGTGTAGAGCCACTGTTTAACGAGACAACTAGAGGGTCCGCTTCGTGCAACTTTTTCTGCACATGGAGTCCAAAACCTTCTCAAGTGGGCAGGGTTCGGTCCACAGGAACACACGAAATAACTTCTCTGGTCAAGACTCCAGGAAACGATGGTTACCAGGCTGGTCCTACTATGTGTGTGTTTGTGTGTGTGTGTGTGTGTGTGTGTGTGTGTGTGAGAGAGAGAGTGTGTGTGTGTGTGTGTGTGTGTGTGTGTGTGTGTGTGTGTGTGTGTGTGTGCGCGCATATGTGGTGTGTGTGTGAGAGAGAGACCAGAGAGAAAGACTCAGTCAGTTTCAGTGTGTGTGTGTGTGTGTTTGTGTGTGTGTGTGTGTGTGTGTGTGAGAGAGAGAGAGAGAGAGAGAGAGAGAGAGAGAGAGAGAGAGAGAGAGAGAGAGAGAGAGAGAGAGAGAGAGAGAGAGAGAGAGAGAGAGAGAGAGAGAGAGAGAGAGAGAGAGAGAGAGAGAGAGAGAGAGAGAGAGAGAGAGAGAGAGAGAGAGAGAGAGAGAGAGAGAGAGAGAGAGACTCAGTCAGTTTCAGCATGTGTGTGTGAGAGAGAGCGTGAGAGAGTCAGTTTCTGTGTGTGTGTGTGTGTGTGCGCATATGTGGTGTGTGTGAGAGAGAGAGACCAGAGAGAAAGACTCAGTCAGTTTCAGTGTGTGTGTGTGTGTGTGTTTGGACAGCTGTAGCCTAACGTACCCCGTTCCTGGTACCAGCCACCGTTCTCTAATCTCGGTGAGCAGCAGAGCTGCGGTCCAGCGCCGTGGGGAGGAATTCGAGGCAGCTGGGTGGGAGGTGGTGGGGGGGGGGGGTGTTGTTGCGAGCCAGGGTAAAATGATTAGAGCTGGTAACTGGGTTGGTTTGAACTGAACATCCTTCCTGACTTGGGTGGACATTTTCACTCATTTCTCCTCCTCCGTCTGGAGCAAATAAGCGCTTTTCCTGAGACAAAGTGAGCATTGTGCCCAGCCACCCCTCTACTGTCCGCAGGTCTGAGGGTAGTCCGCACAATGGGCACGGCCTGGGGCTGTACACTGCCCTTCTGTGGTCCCCTGCAGGCGTGTTTAATGCACAGACACACAATACAGTAAGACGTATACAAACCACCACTGCCAGGGCCAAAGGGCCAGAGTACGAGAAGGACCTCCTGAGAACGTAGTGCTGTTGGCCTAAATGGTGGAGGGTGACCAACCAAAGACCGTTTGTCTGATCAAGTTTTGGGTGGTTAGATATGGGTAATATTAGGGACCATCCTTCATTTGTTTTGTGCAGACACTACAGTGAATTCAGATCATTATGGAGCAGGTCTGGGTCTTGCTCTGGGATGGCATTGGGAATCAAACCCAGTACCATTGGGTGGGAGTGGAAAGCTGAACTGTGTAATAAGCACTGTAACAACCTGTACCAGTCTGTACCTGATATGTAACATTGAGGACCAGCTACCCAACAGTGTGGTAAGGGTCAGGGGTTACGGTTAGGAACCAGCTATAAAGAGTTCTACACTAGTGTATGGCTGCTCCAGAAGATTATAGCACATCAAGTAGGCCTACATGTTTTTACAGGTTGTTATCAGAGACTCATTATTTCTGTTTGTGGTTGTGGTTATTACATCGTCATGAGTTGTTGGTTATCATTGTAGCCTTGATGACATGTTATTGTTCAGCTCCCTGATGTCACAAGTCTTGCAGCTAGTGCATAGCGTAGCTCTCCATCCCAGTGACTATCTGCTAACTCCAGGCATCCTAGCTTAGCTGCTCTCATTCCTAGAACCTAGCTCTGTGCTAGCTCAAGTCATGCTTGCATAGCTCTGCTTCCTAATGCTGGCTGCTATCCCCAGTCATGCTAGCATAGCTCTCCTTCCAGCACAATGACAGGAATGCAGCAGGCCAGCTGAGGGGCGAGCTGGGGCAGGTTAACATGCAAGTCAGTACACCTGGAAACACACAGCACACTGCTCCTAGTAGGTTAGCACTGCGGCCTCACAACTCCCTGCATTCTAGCCCAGCTGGGACCTTTCTGTGAGGACTTTGTGTGTTTCTTTTACTACTGCTAGTGATGGTTAAATACAGAGATCACATTTAAGTGTATTGTTGTTGTACGAGCCAGTCGACTCTGACTGAATCCCCTCCACACCTCCAGGCTACATTATGTCTAAACGGGCTGCTTGTTCATATCTTGGCCTCTCTTTGCGTTGTGCTCCTCTGTTGATAAATCCCAGTACAGACAGACTACTGTGTAGCGAGCACAGGGGTGGAAGTGTGTTTGTGTTCACTGGCAGGGCTGTGTGTGTGCAGGACCCTGGGACAGACAGCGGCCGTCTGGGCTGTCTGTGGAGTCAGTCTGCCGGTGAAGGGCGCCCCTTTATGAAGAGTCTGAAGAATGAATGTTGCTGCAGTAGAAGACGACCACATGTCTTCCTCATCTGTCACTCGTAACGCTGAATGACCTCCCACTGCTGTGAGACAGCAGGACCTGTCCCATGTTAGGGTTGGATGATAGCTCTGTGTTGGAGAGTACCCACCGTAGCTGCACCGTGGGCCTCTAGGCCACCAACCGTAGCTGCACCGTGGGCCTCTAGGCCACCAACCATAGCTGCACCGTGGGCCTCTAGACCACCAACCGTAGCTGCACCGTGGGCCTCTAGGTCACCACCACAGCTGCACCGTGGGCCCTACAGTTTGGACCACCTCACCACGTCATCTCCGTTTGCACTGTGTTTTCCTATGTGTTTTAAGATAGACTGGTTGAGGAGGTTTGCAGTGGGAATGAGATTTGGAGACACATCATCAACCGCTGTCACTGAATTTGACTTCGGGGGGCCATCTGCCATGGCTAATGCTTCTCCATTGACATTTAGACATTTTTATTGGAGGAGTACCAGACATGTCCACCCAGCGATGGTGGACTGAATGTAGGAATGTGTGTGTGTGTGTGTGGTGATTAAATAGAAAAGGATACTTCAAGACAGAAGAGGAAGGAGGCTTGAATCTCTCTCACACATAAAGCCTTTCTCTGCGGAACCCATTGGTGTACAAATAATAACCAAATATATAATGTTGTGGAGGTTGTTATAAATCATATCAATCATTACGCATCGAGACTAGACCACAATCTGACATATTTCTCTCGGACCCGAGTGATCGTGCTACTAAAGGAGTAGGTTGCATCGTCCAAAGGCCAAGTATTTTGTATTCACAATTAAAAGAAGGCCACTTATTCTGTAAAGTTATCCCGTGTTATAATTTGCATTGTTATTGTACTGTGAATGTCATTAAGGAGCAGGTGAGGGTTAGGGGGTTTCTTGCTCAAGGATGTCTAGAGGTTGGACTGCAGACATGGGGGTTCAAAACCAGAACCCTTTGGCAAGGAGTCGGACCTCCTCAGCCACCAGACTGCTTACTGTCCTCTGGTGGACGGCTACACCCTAATGTAGCTTTAATAAAAGATCCATGAGCAGTTTGTTGCTCTTTTCCAGGGAAGGATACACAGCATTAGCTCAATTAAAGATAAATTCAACTAATCAACACTGGATAAACCAAATATGAATGGCAGTAATGACCTACAGAATAACTCTCCAGCTGTAGCATCCTGAAGAGCGAGATGCCGCAGCAGAAAGACATCGTGAAGATCGCCATCCAGATGCCTGGAGCGTACCCCCAACTGATCCAACTAGACCAGGTGACACACACACACACACACACACACACACATCATCCTGCTAGACCATGTAACGCACACACTCCCACACATTACGATATGGCAGAAGCTTGGATACGAATGCCAAACGAATGACCAGTTTTTCTCTCGCGAACTCGTAGCTCAAGGCTAGCATATGGCTTTCATCATGCTACATGGTACAATCCCCTTCCTTCTACCCATGATCTCATCTTTTAATAGAGACTTAAAAACTCAACAGGACCGCCTTGTTTCTGTTAACAATTACCGCGTGCAATACCTCATAAAACCGCAGAACAAATGAGTTCAACACCTTAGGAAGCGCTCTCCACAAAGGGCTGGGGCCATCCAGATCCCTGACCTCTGACCTCTGTCCTCTGATGTCAGCTTGCTCTCGTGTTTGATTCCACGTAACACGCAGCAACGTCTTGTGAGGTTAGACACTGTCACAGGGTTACAATGAGGCGTGTTTGGACAGTTAAGCGTGGAGCGAAGGGCCCCCCGTGACGCCAGCCCTCCGGCACGTCCCGCCAGGACTCTGAGGCAGCTGGCGCCTGACAACAGGTTACTTGGCGTTTACACCTTCAACTGCACTCCTCTCACAGCCTGTCGTCATCAGAATCGACCACATCCGACAACAGAACTCCCCCAGTCACCACAAACCTCATCTCATTGGCTGAATGGGATCCACAGCCAGCGTGGCGATTGGCTGCCCTGCGGTCCTCAGCCACTAATGACAGGGCTGGCAGCAGGTCCACCGCGGACGCCCCAGACATCTGATTGGTCGACCACTAATGACGGGTTAGCAGAGACTCGGAGGCTCGAGTCGTCGACCCGTTGCGTTATGAGCCGTGACGAGGCCTGTCTGTGTGGCGCGAACACCCCCAGCCTCTAGATCTACTGTCAGCCCTCCACACTCACCGGTTACGGAAGCCCTGGTTACTGCACACAATCACCGTGGTTACCACACACAATCACTGTGGCTACTGTACTCACTCACCATGGTTACTGTACTCAATCACCATGGTTGCTGCTCACAATCACCATGGTTGCTGTTACAGCAGAGTATCACCATGGTAATACAGTCTCACAGTTTATTGACAACATGGACGACAGATCGGTTTTTTTCATGTCATTATGAACACTAATACCACATCCTATCTCCCCTATCTGCACAGAAAAAGCCCCTATCTGCAGTTATCAAGGAGGTCTGTGATGGGTAAGTGGATGTGTGTGTGAGTGTGTGTGTGTGGGTGTGGGTGTGGGTGTGGGTGTGGGTGTGTGTGTGTGTGTGTGTGGGTGTGTGTTTATACATAACTCAGCATTTAATCTCTCGCTGGATCGCATTTGCCTTTCATGTGGTGTATACATAATATTGTGTGTGTGTGTGTGTGTTTGTGCATGTGGGTGTGTGCATTCCTATTTGTGTGTGCGCGTGCGTGTATGCGTGCATGTGTGTGTGTGTATGCGTGCGTGTGTGTGTGTGTGTGTGTGTGGGTGTGTGTATGCGTGTGTGTGTGTGTGTGTGTGTGTGTGTGTGTGTGTGTGGGGGTTTCTTTGTTCTAGAATCGTCTGGATATCAAGAATGGCTGCATTCTGCGTCTGACCAAGGCCCCGGTGAGTGTAGTCCACTGCCTCTCTCTCTCTCT
>OMKI01000859.1:4710-14850 GCA_900302315.1 Phycis blennoides
CCTTCATTCTGCTCACAGTCACATGATAGCTGTAGCTGACACCTGATTGGCTGTTCTGTTTGAATAGTGAGAACATAGAGGTAAGGGTCAAAGGTTATATAACAGAACCCATGGGGTTCTATTCTCTGTGTTGCTCAGTAGGTAGAGCAAGGCAGGACCATTAGTTTTGAGTGGTTGGAGGGTAGGATCCCACATAGTTCACTTCATTTACCATCTCTCCTCCCCACCCCTGTCTCCCCCATCATCTCCTCCCCCTCTCCTCTCTCCTCCTCTCATCTTCTCCAGAACAAAGGTGCTCCTCCCATGAGGTTCTCCCCAGAGGAGGAGGAGGAGGAGGAGGAGGAGAGTGTCTTCCCTGGGGCCCACATGGGTTCCCGTCTCCTGGCCCAGGTCCCCCAGGTCCCCCGGGGCTCCAGGGAAAGTTGAGGAGGAGAGTTGGCCGTGGAGGCGGAGAGCCAGTGGTCTATCCTTAATGACACGGTAGGCCCCCGCAGATGTCCACCAGATTGAGAGGTTTTCAGTACAGGGAGTGCGGCTCCTCTGTTCTCCTCTGTGGTGTGGAGGTGTGGGCCAGGGAGAGGGTCATTAGAGACACTGAAACACAATCCTCCATCAGCCATGTGAGGGAACAGCCTCGCTCAGCCTTCTCGCAGCTCTTGAACAGCTTGAGTCTTAACAAGTCTGATAATCACTCTGAACCCCACTAAACAACGCCTCCCTCCCAACACATCCCACCTCCCTTACCCCTCTCTCCAGTCTCTGCTGTTTCTAGTGGTCTCTCCTGTCACCTGGTCTCTGCTGTTTCTACTGGTCTCTACTATCTCGCCTCTACTGGCCTCTACTGCCTCCTGGTCTCTACTGTCTCCTGCCCTCTCCTGTCTCCTGCCCTCTCCTGTCTCTACTGTCTACTGGTCTCTACTGTCTCCTGCCCTCTCCTGCCTCCTGCCCTCTCCTGTCTCTACTGTCTACTGGTCTCTACTGTCTCTACTGTCTACTGGTCTCTACTGTCTCTACTGTCTACTGGTCTCTCCTGTCTCTACTGTCTACTGGTCTCTACTGTCTCTACTGTCTACTGGTCTCTACTGTCTATACCAGCCACCCCCGATTAGCGGCAGAGAGCAAAGTGTCCGGTCCGTGCCAACCTACTGACACTATGTCATAACCTGCCATAAAGTGAAATATCTGCTCCTACAACCAACTACCACTTGTACTACTAATCACAACAATAATAATACTAACATCTGCCTCTGCATATAAAACAATGTTTACTGGTCCAATGGAAAAAAAAAAACAGACAATTTGGCCCTCGACTTGGCAACTAATTGGGGAACCCTGATCTATACTGTCTCTACCGCCTCTTCTGGTTTCTACTGATTCAACTGGTCGCTATTGTCTCTACAATCTGTACTGTCTCTACTGGTCTGTATTGTCTCTACTGGTCTCTCCTGTCCATCGTAGTCTTCACTGGTGTCTTCTGTCTCTAATGGCTCTCATGGTCAGCACATGGCTAATATCAAATAGAAAAAATTACTTTGTGTGCGCTCGCACAAAGTGATTTTTGCCCGCGGTGCCGTGACATGTTGCCATCGTGATTCTATGGAGATGGACGTGTAACGTGTGACGTAAGGTTAACAGAGCAGAAGCTGCCCACAACACTCCTGACCTCGACCTGCTGAGCTACACATGGAATAGAGCCCCTAACCCTGCAGTGCCTTGCTGTACTTACTGATGCTCGAGTGTTACTGACGTGATAGTGGCGTGTTGCTGGCGTGTGTGGAATGTAATTCAACCTTCTCCATAACACACACACACACACACACACACACACACACACAGTGCTGTCTGACCTAATCCCTATAATCACCAACAGGTCAGACCTGTTGGTGATCAGACCTTCTTAGATTACACCCAAACTGTTAGATGTGACATCAGCTCACACACTCATGCACATGCATGCACACACACACACACACACACACCAGCTAACCGCATCGTTGTGTCTCTGAGTTGTTCTTATATTTATTAAACAATATTGTTACATTCGAATATATATATATAAGACAGCTTTAAAATAGCTAAAAGTGCTACCTATATATATTCAAATTGCTCCTTTAATCAAGACTAAAATAAAGCATATCAAATCTAGAATATATTTTACAGAATAAGTTATTAGTTTGTTTCTTATTAGATAATGAATTAATGTTAATTAGTTACCAGCAGTCCACAAACAGAGCTTGATCAATCTAATCTAATCTTTCTTGGCACAATTCACCAATAATCTAAATCCAATTTGTCCTGCAGTCCAAATGAAAATCCCACGTGCTACTTTTCACTGTCCTCAACATGAGTGAGCTAATATTCATCCACATATTGACCCGTTTCACGTGTGTACACATTGTCAACTGAACAAGTAAGAAAAGAAACGCAAGGTGCTGATGAAGCCGTCAGTCTAGTGAATGGAAGGCTGGCCGGCAACTCGGCAACCTCAGCAGTCACTGTCTGTTTAGGGCACCAAACTGGACCTCATATATAGACAGTTAGTGTGTGAGGTGTATGGAGGTGTGTGGAGGTGTGTGGAGGTGTGTGGAGGTGTGTGGAGGTGTATGGAGTTGCAGGTGTTCAAGAGAGCAGGATGTTGGAACAGGAGATCTTCACGCCTCCAGACAGATCCAACCACCTTTACATGAACAATGAAGAGAACATTCCACACTGTTCTCTCTCTCCTTCATACCTATTGTTTTACTCCTGCTCTTGCCTCTCTTTCCTCTCTCTCTCCCTCCCTTTCCTCTCTCTCCCCTCTCTCTTCTCTCACTCTCCCTCCCTCTACTCTCTCTCTATCTTCTCTCTTTCTCCCCTCTCTCTCTCTCTCCTCTCTCTCTCCTCTCTCCTCTCTCTCTCTCTCTCTCTCTCTCTTTCTCTCTCTCTCCCCTACGTGTTGCTATATATATATACATGCATGCAGGTTTAGCAGTATAGCTAAATACATACAGTATTCTCAACACATACAGTACAACTACTGAACCTAACCCAGTCCTACCACCACACAAAGACAACTAGTACCTTGGGGGGCACTTTAAAGGCTGAGACCAGTGTGGCTTCATCTTTGTGATTTGGGGTGAACCGAACATTGATTTCATTCGGTGTTGTATCGTCATATGATGATGACCTCAGGAGTTCTTTGAAGAAAACATGATTTATTGTGGTTTGGTGAAGGGGCTATACTGAGAGTAGCTCATTCCTTTGGTGTATTTATAATCATGTAATTATCTGTGATCCAAATAATAATGAATATAGTTTTTACTGTATCATGTTTATGTCTTATTAGCCCCTATGTGCTGAGCACCAATCAGGGTACTTTAATAAGATCAAATTAATTAATCAATCAAAACTACTGATAGATTGAATATTAATAGATACAGGAGGTGCCTCTCTGTTATCTGGCAAGCCCAGCCCAACCTGCTTGTAGTAAACCGACACCGAACCCTAGTGGCGGTCCTCGGAGTTACACCTGCTAGTAGTTAGCACTGACCCCTAGTGGAGGTCCTAGGGGCTACACCAGAATTGTTTGGGAAAAGAAGGAAATGGTGAATGCAGTTTTCTAAAGTTATGTGATAGACACAGTAGAGAATAGACAGGAAAGTATGGTAGAGAGAAGGTAAAACATGCAGCTAATGACCCCGGCCTGGAACGGAACCTGTGTCACTGTCACGTTGAAGAAATGGTCATGAGAATGACTGGCCTCTTTGAGACTACGAGGCGAGACAACATATGACATCAAATGCCTTCAGAAGAAACATTCTGCAGTATGTGGCTGCATTAAAGGTCTTTGCGTACATTAAGTTTGATGATTGACCTTTTGGCTCCTTCAAGCTCATTGGACACATGTTGACCTCGCCAACATTACGTTTGAGTCCCTGGAGGCCATGCCGTTTGGGGCTTTCAGGCCTGTTTTGATTCTGTTCATTCTTTGGGAGATTGGGATCTATTTGAGTGACACTGGCTCAAATTGTACAATTGGCTCGGGACGAGATATGAAAAGCTGTTTTTACAGAAAATGCAGAATTGTGGGAAAATTTGTGGTGACCTTCATGCTTAGAGACACAAAGTTGGAATGTTTAAGAAGATGCATTATTTTGTACCACATTTGCGAGTATGGGCCTGAGATATGGCCTTCAATGTTTGACCCATGGCACTAGAGACTTGGGCTGGTTGGTTCCTCTTTTGAGATCTGGCTGTTTGCAACTGTTGTGGACATGTGGACATTTTGGTCAAAAGGGAGCCTGGAGAACAAACTATGTGGCAGAATAACCAAATGATGATAATATAAAAATCAGTCTATGACAATAATGATAATAACCATAATCACTATTATGTGGGGTAGTTTACAGCTGTAGCTAATCTGGTGTTTGGTAGTTTACAGCTGTAGATAATGTGATGTGGGGTAGTTTACAGCTGTAGGTAATGTGATGTGGGATAGCGTACTCTTTGTAAGTCGCTTTGGATAAAAGCGTCTGCCAAATGCCCTAAATGTAAATGTAAATGTAATAGCGTTACCGTGAATAAACCCTTCTCTGGTTTTAAACACTGTTGGAAACAAGTTGGATAATGTAAGTGCACAACTCAACAAAACAGATTACATAGGTCTAGTTGTTTTTAGATATTTTAATGTGGAAATGTTACATGTCATACCTTTAAATTAAGAGATTTTTAGATTAAATGTCTGAAACACATCAGAAGCACCCAGTGGGAAGTACATGAAACATGAACTTCCTGACCTGAGGGCTGTGTGCTTCTAGAGGTGTCTCTCTCCCTCCCGTCTCAGGACCCTGCTGGTTTTATGAGCTGTTCCTCGGTCACGCCTTCTCAATATCAAACCTGCAATTCAGTGGGCAGCATTTGTCTGCTGTTGTATGTCCTGCGATCCTGATTGGTCCACGCTGGTTGGGAGGCAGAGTCTGGGTCTCGAGGGGGTTCAGATTCACATGTGGTGTTCGAGATGGGAGCTGGTTTGGAGTCCCAGGCAGGCCCAGGCGCCTCAGCCTGCAGAGAGAGCTCTGCCCTTGCCTGAGGCCGAGTCTGACCGGAAAACTCAATGCACCCCGAGCATTCAACGGCCATTACACCTCTGCCACTGGGGGGAGCCTCTCGGAAGCTCTGATTGGCTGAAAGCTGTCTGGGTTTGGACTTGCGATCGGTGGTTCTGGCCGTGTGGGTGTAGCCAGTGCGCCGGGCTCGTAGGACCAACGCGGCCAGGTCCGAGTGAGAGGAAGTGCTGTCCACCATCCTGCGGCCAAGTGCCAGAGGCCTCACTGGCATCGCCAGCCTCAGACGCTTCCAGAACCTGGAGCCAGCCGGTTCTGAGCGGGTTCCACGCCATACCAAGGTGCTGGCTGCTGCCTGTCGGAGCTGAGCAGCCTCAGGGCAGCTGGTTCTGCTGGGAGGGTGGCGCAGGACCGCAATGATGGAGGCCTGCCGGGTTTGCTGGAGGGGCTGCTGCTGGTTCTGGAGGGGGTTCTGCTGGAGGGTCTGGGGGTTCCGGTGGAGTAACAGTGCCAGCCTGGCCTCCAGCAAGCTGAAGCTCTTGTCCTGAAGGTATTGTGGACTGAGGACCAGCAGCAGCCGTCTGCTACGCTGCATCGAGTGCAGGATGGCTTCTGACACGCCTAGAGGACACAGAACACATGCTAACTACATACTACATACTAACACCATGGTAACAACATACACACTACATACTTACTACATACAAACACCTTGTTACATACCAACACCTTATTACATACTAACACCTTACTTCATACTAACTACACACTTACTACATACTAACACCTTACTTACTTACTTACTTACCAATGTAGCAAATACATACTACATGCTAAGGTAAGATGAACCAGAAGCTGGTGGAGCTCCTCTCGTAATGCACTGGACCAGTGCTGGACCACCTGCCAGTCAAGCACCACAAACATCCAAAAGCTGAGTTCTGTTGCCTCGGTTTACACACTCTTGCAAGTAAAATGTCAATTGAAGCAGAGAGGAATGATTCCAGCATGGTATAGCAAAATAAGATGTATTTTAATAAATGGACAACAAACAAATTACATGGAAAATAGAATTTGGAAGTAAAAAAATAATGAGAATGAGAGAGAATTAAAAAAATAGCATGATCATATGAAACAATTCCCTCAGCAGGAACCTTTTCAATAAATTCAGTATTTTTCAAAAGGAAACGGTCAGATAGCAGCAGTGACCTCTGGTTCTAGTTCTGGGATTCTGTGTTCCTGTTGTAATACTACCATCCAATACTGGCTACTACGTTCTGGGTACTGGGTCCTCCGTTCTGGGTACTACGTCCTGGGTACTAGGCTGGCTTGATTCAATCTTCTACGTTAACCTCATACAATACATCAGAATACAACAATCATTCTTCTACATTTATACATATTCATCAAACGGATATCATAGCATCACAGATTGAGTCCACTGTTCAGGTGGTGAGGTGTTTAGTTCAGCTCAATACTCAGCTCAATACTCAGCACATGACTCATCTTAACAGTCATCTTACAGGAGGTGTGACGGCGCACCACCTGTGAGAAGAGCCGATGATGTGAGGGTGCTACAGCTTTCCTCCATCGTACTGAGCCCTGTGGATGGCGACCGCCCCAGGGCTGAGCAGGCCGGTCTGGGAGCTGGTACTCTTCTGGCTACGAAAGACCCTGGAGTCCTGCTGCTGGGTCCTCTGCAGGGGGAGCTCCAGGAGCAGGCGCTTCCAGAAGCGAGAGTTGAGCTCCTTCGACTCGTCTCCCCTCCAGCGCAGCAGGGCCAGCACCACCCGGGCCCGCCGCAGCTCCCCCACCAGGACCTTCCACCGCAGGGGGCGGTACTGCACCAGGATGACCCGCAGGTGCCCGCCCAGTGCCATGTGGTCCATGCCGGCCTTGAGCTCCAGCAGGGCCTGGCTCCCGCGCGAGGCAAAGCCAGGGCTCAGCACCACCAGCAGTCGACGGCTGCGGCCCACAAAACTCAGCGTCTCATCGGTGATGGCTGGGAGGGGGGGACATGGATGGATGGATGAACTGATGGATGGATGAACTGATGGGTGGATGAACTAATAGTGCAGCAGCAGCATTAGTAGTAGTAGTAGTAGTAGTAGTAGTAGTAGTAGTAGTAATGAGCAGGACTTACTCCCTCCTGGCAGGCTGTCGCGGTCAAAGATGCAGACCGAGTATCCCAGGTGGTTCTCCAGAACCTCCCGCAGAGTGCTCACCACAAACTGCTCCTCTTCACCATCACGCACATACGAGATGTACACGTCAAACTCCTTCTCATCTACACACACAGACGCATGGGCACACACGCACGCACACCCAGACCCTGCCATTAGACACCAGGAAATCTCCCGATCACATAAAAAAATCGATTCAAGAAGTGATGTACACTGTCTTCTGCTGGTTCTACTGAGAGCTGCCCAGTACGGCCAATCTGCTACTGGTTCTACTGGGAGCTGCCCAGTACAACCAGAGTTTTTTAATTGAGACACAATGGGAGTTTTTTCATTGAGACACAATAAAAAAAACTCAACGGCAGACTGTCCAATAGGAACAGGCTGTTAAGTCACGATGGCTGGCTGCTGGAGTACCTGTGCAGCGTTCATCGGTTCCAAACCAGGACCGGTAGAGCAGCAGCAGCTCCAACCAGAACACGTGGTAGACCACAAACAGAACCAGCATCAGCATCAGAGTACCCCCCAGACCACAACCCAGCTCTACCGAGGGGGAGTAGGCTGCAGAGAGAGAGACAGGTAGAGAGACACACAGGTGGAGACGCACAGGTGGAGTCACACAGGTAGATGAGTGGTGATGAGGAGGTGTTTCCATGGTGACATATCCTCACCTTCCAGGCGGAGCTGAGCTGCCATGGACCTGGTGCCCTTTGTGTTGCGGACAGAGCAATTGAACGCCCTCTTCAGGTCCTCCTTCTGCACCTCCTTTATCACCAGCACTCTCTCCACCGTGAGTTCCCCATGTTCTTCTGTCACGTTTCTACTTGACACATAGCACCACAGTCTGCTACTGGTTCTACTGGGAGGAGCTGCACGGTACAACCACAGTCTGCTACTGGTTCTACTGGCAGCGGCCCAGTACAACCACAGTCTTCTACTAGTATCTTAGCATTTAGCATCATAGGCCAGATACGTTGTATACTAGCAATGGTTAACCTAGCAATTGCACAGCAATTGAACAGCAATGAAGTGTTTCACCTTCTTCTGACAAGTGTACTTATTGTAAGTCGCTTTGGACAAAACGTCTGCTAAATGCCCTAAATGTATGGCTAAATGAAAATGTTCAACTGGAAGCTACTCACTGGTTGGTCTGGGAGAAGCGAGTGTTGATCTGAGGGTCAAGGGGCCTCCCGTCCACGGTCCACCATATGGACCAGGAACCATCTTTCAGGTAGGGGAAGAACGCCTTGCATTCCAGCGTCACCTCCATCCCTGGCCCACAGAACCATATATAGAGCCTCACCTCCACTCATAACCATATATACAGCCACACCTCCACCCATAACCATACATACAGTCTCACCTCACCAAATACTACAGGACCAACAAGAAGTAGTACAAACTAGTCCTGTGCTACTGGTCTAGTATGACGACTGTAGTATTACTGATCTGTTGTAGTAATACTGGACTGTTGTAGCACTACTACCTCAGCACTTCCAGAACAGCCTTCAATGCAATCAATAACCTATAACTGACAGCAACCAGATACTCTATCACTATGACAACAAAGCCCTCCACTGATCCGGACCTGGTGCTGATGCTGGGGTTTCCATGGTAACTCACCCAGTCGGACGGTGTAGTGGCGGTCTTCGTTTGGGATCAGAATGAGCGGCATCTTAGAAAATGGACTTGGGGCTGAAGACACCAAAACATGATTGTAAAAGTAGTAGTGGTACAAGTATAACTAGTAGTAGAAATAGTAGTAAGTATAACTAGTAGCACTAGTACTAGCAGTAGTAATATTAGCACGTAAGTCTAACTAGTTTAGCACAATATTAGCACCAGTACTTGCAGTAGTAGTAGTGCAAGTATTACTAGTGATAGTACTCATATGTAGTAGTCATAAAAGTATTACAAGTAGCAGTAATAGTACTACCAGTAGCTGCAGTGGAAGTAGCAATGGTATTAGTAATGGTAGTAGTAGTCCATGTATTACTAGTAGTAGTAATAGTACAAGTAGTAGTAACATTACAAGTAGTAGTAATTAGCAGTTGTGGTAGTACTAGTAGTAGTCAAAATAATAGCAGCAGTAATAATACTAGTTGTACAAGTAGTAGTTATATTACTAGTAGCAGTACATGTATTACGTAGTACTAATATTAGTAGTACAGTACTAGTATTAGTAGAGGTAGTGGTAGTAGTAATAATATTTGTAGTGATAGTAGTAGTAATAGTATTCGTAGTAGTAGTACTTGTGTGAGTAGAGGGAGTGGTAGTAGTAATAAGTAGTAGTAGTATTAGACAGATAGATAGCTAGATAGATAGATAGATAGATAGATAGATGCTTTATTCATCCAAAGGGAAATTGCTAGTATTAGCAGGGGTAGTAGTAATAGTAAGAATAGTAGTAGTAGTAGTATTAGTATTAGTAGAGTAATTCTAAGCAAGGCTGATACTGAGGGTTCTTACAGACAGCTGACACGAGGATGGCTCTGGTGAAGTTCAGCGTGAAGTTTCTGCGGCTGTAGTGAACTCTGCAGTAGTACTGTCCCTTGTACTTCTCCCCCATCTGGTGCACTGTCAGTTTGTTCCCCTTCACCTCCCGCTGGATGTCCCAGAATGGGTACGGCGTGCAGTTCTGGGGAACACACACTGGGTCTCAGTAAACTACAACAGATCTGTCCCCCCCCACGGTGAAGTTATACCAGCCTACACATCACAGTGACTAGACAGACAGACAGACAGACAGAAATTTAAACTTTAATGGTCCCTGAGGGAAATTGCATTCGTTACGAATACTCCAGTTGAATGTTAAAGGGAAAAGAAAAGAAAAACAGTATAGAAGTAAAAGTAAAACAGTATAGGAGTGCAATGAAATATAAATATAAATATATAATATAAAAATATGTAAACACATATTT
>OMKI01000879.1:2736-21622 GCA_900302315.1 Phycis blennoides
TGTGTGTGTGTGTGGGGTGGTGTGTGTGTTGTGTGGGTTGGGTGGGGGGGGGGGGGGGGGGGGGGGGGGGGGGGGGGGGGGGGGGGGGGGGGGGGGGGGTCGGTGGTCGATTGGTTTAGTCTCGAAACGTTCCCAAGATGGACCTCCTATTGATGGACAGTAGAGGTCACTGTGTGTCCTTTTTATGTTACTCTCTCTGGTAAATCTGTATTAAACTAATTGATTACTATACATTTTGAAGCATTTGACTAAATGCTTGCGCTGGAATGGCAGGAAAAACGTGACTGGCCACCGTATCTCAATCTGGGATATGATTTGAACTTGTCTGTCAATGTTGTGATATACAACCTGCTGTGCTACATTCACCTGTTCTACAGTGTTGAGGATCAGGTCGAATGTGTGGCACCGCGAATGTGTGCCCCTGCGTGCCACGGCTACCCTTCACTACAACCACTACTGGAACCACAGAGGGACAAGGATTGAAGAGATCTGACCTAGGATTATTTGGATTACACACACACACACACACACACACACACACACACACACACACACACACATCAAATTGATTCATTAATTCATATTCGTGAGTATTTATATTTTTCTATTAATATATTGTTATTCCAGCATGCTACTTAGAGCAGCCAATCAGAACGTGGCGTTTTGGTCCAATCATGTTGCCTCCCATGGACCTCCCCCATGTAAATCAACTCTGTATAAAACATATTATTTATTCATTTCCTCTTTTGGACCCGTGGATGCAGGCGTCACCCCTTTCAACGATCATTATTTCTGGAAAATAACATGTTAAAATAACACGGCATCTGATTGGCCTTCTGTGAACACTTCCGGGTTCCTCGTGCAAACTGTCCAATCAGATTTGTCCTTTGCCAGCAGCTTCATGTCATTATCCCGAACTCCTTTCTATTATGATTTGCGGTTTGATTCCTTTTATTTAACAGTTTGGGGCACTTGAAACGTGTTAGTTTGTTGATCCTGCCTTCTGCTTCATCCACGGTCTCGTTCGGAGCTCTCCGTGTAAATTAAGAGTGCTCAACAAGTCACTAATTACCAGATGTTCTAGTTAAACGGGTTTTTGTTGCTGCTGCTGATGAGAATGAATATGATGATGATAAACTAATATTCCCCCAGGTTTACTTTGCAGCACATGGACTTTGGGTATAGTCTTTCCTAAATACTGTTTGTATTTCTTGTTTTTTAATTCATATTTTAATTAATATCACTGTCCTTTACTTTCTGCTGTGATACCCGGATCTTCTATCCCGGTATTTCGTAGCATTTCATATTATCTCATTTAATCTAATTTAATCGTAGGCGTATCTCATTTATTAAATACAAGTGCCTATCATAATACGATAGGGCGCGTGGTCAAGCGCGGGGCGTGGTTTGTGGAGCGGCTGCGGGAAGAAAACATTAGCCAAAAGTACGAAAACATTCACTAAAAGAAGGATTCCGGGTGAACTTCATTCATTCACCTCACGACCACCGGTCGCTGGTGAGTGTACGCCTGTAATGTTGCCCGTGGTGTAATATGTTATTTCGCTCTGAAAACACCAAACGTAGTGTGTTGAAGAATAGCAGTCTGTGTGGAGACTCCATCAGTACTGAACACGTGTGTCATGTTCTGCAGAAGTAATGAGGTTTACTTGTGTACAGGATGAGTGTCGCCGGACGGATCCGACACCTCCACAAGGTCACCCAGCAGGCTGTTTGGCAGCTCTGCACACGACGGGGTTCCACCACCACACAAGTAATGTATTCTCTTCTTCATTCAGTGCTGGTCCAAATTGGATGGATTACAGCGTAGTCTAGGTAGATAGGTGGATTCCAGTGTAATTGTTTATGTTTCACTGGTTCGTGGTGATTGTGGCAATGGAAAGTCAATCATTAGAACTCAGAACTCAGAACTCAGAAAGATGTTTATTGCCAAGTAGGTTTGAACTTAAGAGGAATTTGTCTTGGTGGTTAGTGCGCAACAGTAAACAATCAACAAAAAACAATAACAATAGACAATAACAAACAACAATCAACACGATGGACACAATGGCAGGCCTAGTATTGTTTAAAACGTAAAGTTGAGGTAGCTGGTGTTTTAAAGTGTTCACCAGTGTTTTAGAGTGCAGTAGTGCAGTCACAAAATGGAAACATTCTGCATTATTGTCATGCCTACAGTAAAATAGTGAAGGGATAGAGTGCAAGAGGTGCGAGGTGCAATTAGAACCACTAAGTGACTCTAAACTATGTGTAGGTCATTACAGAGACCACCTGTGCTCACATTGCAGGGTATGATGGCCACGCATAAACATAAAAATGCCAAGAGGATCGAAGGGCTGGACCAGAATGTCTGGTGAGTAGTCAGAGATATTGCCACACATGTTGCGAAACATAAGAGTATTAGGAATGAGTCAACATTTTGACCTCGGATTATAGCAAAAAGTAAAATTGTATTATTCATTATGTGTGTTACTCAGTTGAACCGAATGAAGGTAACATACAATCTTGATATAATTGCCATGCATGAAGCTTTATCTTAACCATGGTCTTAATCTATAATATTATGATTGTATCTTTTGGAGAACTCGCTATTCATGTCCCGTTAGGCAAATTGAAATAGAAAAAAGTCCAATGTTCATAGCCTAATTTGCAGGCACCCTAGAGCAAGATGACCCTTAACCGTTACCTGCTCCTTAATGACCTGCCTCTGTACTGTCAAACCCCTACCTACTTCTTAATGACCTATCTCTCTACTGTTGTGGTAATTCACCATCCCTTGGATCAAAGGATGCTAAATTACTTTGTAGCACAATAGTAAATGCAAGGTTTAATGGGGATGTTGCTCTAGTATCCCTAAGATAAGGCTGTGGACAGACACTGGGCATTGAACCCAGGACCACGTAACATCTGCTGTGTGGTTGTCTCAGGGTGGCCTTCACTGCCCTGGCAGCCGCCCCGTCTGTTGTGAACCTGGGCCAGGGGTTCCCCGACCTGCCCCCCCCCTCCTACATCACAGCGGCCCTGGCCAAGGCGGTCACTGTGGACCGCATGAACCAGTACACCAGAGGCTTCGTAAGCGACTCAATTCACCCATGTCATTCACTAATCGAGCGCCTCTTAAGCTGTATTACCGGTGGTGTTCCCCCAACGGTGTTCCTGGTTTTATTGTGATTTGCAGTTGTCATGGCAATTCCTTTATGAGCTGTTGCGTCTAGGACAGATGAGACTTGTCTGTCTCTGTCTCTGTCTGTCTGTCTGTCTGTCTGTTTGTCTGTCTGTCTGTCATATATATGACAATGTGTGTTTTGGGGTCTTTTCGTCCTGAAGGGTCATCCAGCGTTGGTGAACGCCCTTTCCCAGGTGTACGGGAAGGTGTGTGGTCGCCCCATAGACCCCCTGAAGGAGATCCTTGTGACAGTGGGGGGCTACGGCTCTTTATTCAGCACCATGCAAGCCCTGGTGGAGGAGGGAGACGAGGTACGGTGGGCCGCAGCGACACCAGGACGCTGCGCGATGCGCTGCCTTTACCCGGCTCCAATTCTATCACGGTTGTGTTTTTTACGTCATTCCATCTTATTGTTGAAGCACAGTTCACGGAGCAGGCAAAATAAATATTTCACTGCTAGTTGCCTATAAAGCACATGTGCATACTACTGACAAATGAAGCAAATGGAACGTCTTCAGCCATGGGCCGTGCGCTCAGTGCAAACACTGGTGAGCAAACCGCCTGTGGTGCACCACGGCTGCAGCGGTATGACTCTTAGGACTCTTGACATCGTCCTCCAGGTGATCATCATCGAGCCTTTCTTCGACTGCTACATTCCCATGGTGCGGATGGCGGGAGCCCAGCCTGTCCTCATTCCACTGCGCCTCGTGAGTTCAGCGCTGTTTGCCATTGAATTTGTTTGGTGAGGCTGAGGGCAATCAAAGTATCGCTCATAATTGGAGTGGATGCCGAAATAATCGAAAGCGCTGTGTGTCCTCGTTTGAAAAGAAATGTCTTGAGCAAGGGCAGAGTTGCCGTGAGTTAACATTACATTTACATTTAGGGCATTTAGCAGGCGCTTTTGTCCAAAGCGACTTACAATAAGTACATTTGTCAGAACATCTCCTGTCTATCACCTATTCCTAACCCTAGCACCTAACCCTAACCCTATGACCTCTCAGTGCTTTCTCAATAACACAGCTCAACAGTGGCTGTTAGGGTGGTAGACTGCTAGAGCTAAATACAAACTGAGTTACTCAGTTGTTTCCACTGCACCAGCATTATCAGCATTGTGCATATCAACCCCTGCTCATTTGCTCTTGCATGCCTTTCTTGCATTGTGGGTCATTGAGTGTTTGCATGCGTGGCTAATAAACAGGTGTGTATTTGAATGCATTGTGTGTCATTCAGCGCTGGAATGCGTGGCTAATAAACAGGTGTGTTTGTGATTGTGTAGAAATCTGAGAAGCAGAGTAGCCTTTCGAGTGGGGACTGGGTTTTGGACCCGGAGGAACTCGCCAGTAAGTTCACCCCCAGGACCAAGGCAATCATCATCAACACTCCCAACAACCCTACGGGGAAGGTAGGTCTACAGCGTCGTCATGGTCACAGTCAAGATGGGCCTCATCACAGCACCTGGCTGGATGGGGTGGCAGCAAGTGCTCTGTAGGTTTCATTAACCATATTGAACGAAAAACAAAACAAAACAATAAGGTCTAAGGCCTAGATTAGCAACGTTAACTTGGCCTGTTCTCCTGGTCCAGATCTTCAGCCGAGAAGAGCTGCAGATGATTTCAGACCTCTGCATTAAACACGACACCCTGTGCTTCAGCGACGAGGTGTATGAATGGATCACCTACAAGGGTCACCAACACATCAAGATCGGTAGGGCTGCTCGCTGGAGACCCCGGCCCTCTGCTGCCTACAACCTCTGGTCTGCGTCATGTTTCTGTCGGGCTTTAAAAACGTTCGCTGTTCTCCTTCAAAGCCACGCTGCCTGGAATGTGGGACAGGACGATCACCATCGGCAGTGCAGGGAAGACATTCAGTGTCACCGGCTGGAAGGTAAGCTGAGAAGATGGATGGTTGGTTGTGTTGAAGAGCACGAAATATGAGCCCTGGAACTGAACAGAGGACCTCACCACGGCTGCTAAAGCAGCTTATGTCACGGTATCATTTGATTGGCTCAAATGAATGCCAAGTGTCACATGACATGTTTCCATTATCAAAATATTCCCCATTACTGGTAATAGGAACTGGTGGGAACTGGTAATGTCTGTACCAGAGCTGGTTAGCAGGGGTGCATACATGCCGTGGTTAAGGCAACACAAGGAGTATCTCCTCCACTCCGTACATTTACCACCCAACAAAGGATGACATCTCACACGTGAAAACGCGCCCGACCCATCAAACCGCTCACAGAAAGGAACCACACAGACATAACTGGTCTGCCAGCATCTCGGCTTCCTGGCATGCCGCTGTGCTGCGCGCCAATTTGCCAGCCAGTTTACACACACCCACCTGGTGTGAGAATGCTCTTCAACGCGGTCTCAGCCAGTCTGTGCGTCTAGTTTGCGGAGTAGTTTAGGGTTCTAACCAGATTATAATGGTGTGTCCCTGAATGTCCCTTATGGGATTAACAAAGTGCATCTAGATTTTGATCTAATGTGATGTTCCTCAGCTGGGCTGGTCCATAGGGCCGGAGCATCTGGTCAAACATCTCCAGACTGTGATGCAGAACACGATGTACACCTGCTCCACTCCTTTACAGGTGAGTTGGTACACCGCCCACCTGTGTGGGCTGACATCTCCCAGCCGCCCTCAACTGAAGCAGCTCATGTTTCAGATGCCGGTGTTTGAAAGTCTTCCTTCTGAACACGACAGCTGGCCACTTCGTAAAGCGCTTCTCTCCTGGATGGTCGCCTCAGCCAAATGGCAGGCGATCAGGAAGTTATGAAATAATGCCAATTCATAATGATATTGGATATTTGACAACATTGCATATTTGGCTGCTTTTCAAGGGTGATTTGAAAAGTAGCCAACCACAGTGGAATGAAGCAGATGTGTGGAGTTATGGATTACTTTGTTTACTTAATTCTTTATTCTATTGTGGTACTTTATAATCCCCTCTTTCATATTGATGCTTATATAGACAGAAACAGACAACTCCTCTGGTTTAAGATCCATCTTCTTATCTATCCATCTAACTACTAATCTCTGCATGTATCCATCCTCTGACCTCTCACTCTATGCAGGAGGCCGTGGCCCAGGGTCTGGTCCGAGACTACGAGCTCCTGGGGCAGCCCGACTGCTACTTCTCCTCGCTGGCAGCGGAGCTGGAGGGGAAGAGAGACCGCATGGCCGCTATCCTGCGGGAGGCTGGCATGGCCCCCATCGTGCCTGAAGGAGGATACTTCATGATCGTAGACGTCACGCCACTCAGTGAGATACTTTGCTAAGACCTGAACCTTAACCTTGGGCTCTGACCCTTAACCCTATAACACCTAACCCTAACTCCTATCCAGTGCGTCCAGTGTGCGTGTGCGAAAGCTGCATGCTGTCTGTTACATTACATTACTCCAGCCTTTGAGTTCGCTGTCTATCCCTGGACCCTGACCCATAACCCTATAACCCCTAACCCTGGGCCCTGACCCTTAACCCTATAACTCCTAACCCTAACCCCTATCCCTGGGCCCTGACGCTTAACCCCTAACCCACACCCTGGCCCAAAGCATGCTATTTGAATGAGTTCCACCCCATTAGTTCTGCATCACTCTCAATATGAGAAGAATACGAGTGAGTACAGGCTATTGTTGTTCAGAGCTTGTCCACATGAACATCTACCACCTCATTGTACTGCAGATGAGGATCTGTCCCATATGCCAGACGAAGCATATGACTACAAGTTTGTCAAGTGGATGATTCAAGAAAAGGTAAAGTTGTGTGTGTGTGTGTTGCACTGATAGGACCGTTACCTATGTGTGTGTAAATTCCATACATTGATGAACATGAGCAACATCTTCTGTCCTTATTAATCACATCTCTGATGTAGTGCGCGGATGTAGCTTTGTTGCGTTGCACATGCTAGCCATTTGTCGTCCTGCTGCAGAAACTGGCAGCCATTCCTGTCACAGCGTTCTGTGGGGAAGCTTCTAGAAGCAGCTTTGAGAAGTACATCCGCTTGTGTTTCATCAAGGTAAGGACCACACACCCCATCAGTGTTCTGGCTCCTCCATGCCCAACATCAAGTTCAAAGCTTGGTTGGTAAAGCTAATGTCTTTTTGCATCCCCAACAGCGAGATGAGACACTGGATGCAGCAGAAGCCATCCTCAAAAACTGGAAGAATAAAGTCTAGGAGGAGACACATCTCCCAGGAGAACTAACTTAGGAGCTGGAACATCTCCCAGTAGAACTAACTCAGGAGCTGGAACATCTCTTAAAGTCACCTGTGAATTTCTCCTAAAGGGGATTAATAAAGGAGTATCTTATTTTATCTTATCTTTTCTCAGTAGATCTAACCGAGGAGCTGGAACAGTAGAAATAATTGGTGTGAAAATTGTTTTTATTTCTCATCGGACAAATGCAGTGAATTGATGGGTAAAATGATTTGATGGAAGAGGGGGTGGTCTTCTGGTGGTAGGGTGTTGGACCCCAGATTAAAGATTATTCTGGGTTCAAACACCAATGATATGTTACATCAGAAATTAATTTTGTCTTCTGCCCAATTAAGAATTAAAGTGTGATTTTATGTTCAAGCATTATTGTTGTGTGAATTCTCCTCATAGACTTCCTCACAGAAATAAATTGACGAATCTGACAAGTTACACTGTAGCTGGTCGTGAATGTAGAGCAGTGCGCCACCTGGCGGTCAGGTGAGTTCTTCTCAGAGTTCCAGAGATCCAGCCACCAACCTATGGTGGTACTGCTCATTAGAAACCTGCTATCAGTGCTTTCGTCGGATGTCGTGATTGATTTAGGTAGAACAGTAAATGTTTCAGTAAATTGACCTTGGTGTCAAACTTTCAAAAGTAGTTTACTGTGAGATGTGTTGGATTGGTCTGGAGACAGACACGGCAGCGTTCTCAACACCGACGTCGGAACAACCCGACCAGGCCATCGATCTATCGACCAGTTCTGGTGAGTCGACTACCATGTCTCGTTCCAAACAAATGTTCAAATGAATCAGTTGGACTGAAGTCCGAGTTCAGGATAAATGCCAACCGGTCCCGGAACTTCCTAGCGCGTAGTGGTGGACATCATCCATGACAGCCTGGGAAACCGTGTCTTATATTAATATAATGATATTATGATACCTGTAGGCCTACCTGTATCTCAAGGAAAACGACACTTGGCAGGGGGCGTCAAATGTACTGAAGACACTACAGGGCCAGGCTACTATGTACAGTGTATGTATACTAATGTATACATATAGCTATATCTATATAGATAGATGGATTGTATATGTGCTGTTGTTGGCCTTACTGACTGACTGGCATGTTAACGTGCCACTCTCAAGTTATTATCCCAAGATGAAATATTGTACAGCTTCATAAGTATCCTTAACTCAGTATATTAAACTTTGAGACAGGGCTGTGCATCCTTCTTTCTCGATTCAAGGAATCTGATGGATGGTTGATTCCATTCTACTGAGCTATGGTCCAACACATCCATCCATCTCCACTGTGACTCAGGTTATGCAGAGGAAATGTACTTTACTTGACTTGACCTGTGGGTTCAACTCATTTTGAATGAAAACTCTCAGATCTGCCATGAAATGAATGAATGTGTAATCTGAAATGGACATTTTGGAACAAACTAATGATTTGTGTTATCACTTTTCTTCATTGGCTAAACTAAACACAGTGACAAACGAAGTGGTCATAGTGGGCTTGTTTGTAGCCCTGGCAGGGAAGTTATTCAGTCGAAGCGCCACTAGAGGGAGACAAAGTACAGCACTTGATCTGATCGAATCAGCCGTACACTAGTTTTCTGTGGACCAGGGAAGAGAAATATTTGGATTGAGCATTTGCATTGGTGCTGAAATGAAACGCACTGTTTGGAAACTAGCATCCGATTACATTCAATTGATTCAAACTGCATGTTGTCCTACAAGGAACGTGCATGTGCGCCATGTCGTGGCTCTTGTGTGGGTCTGGCTCTTCACCCTCACCTGGTCAGCAGAGCGGCTGTTTCTGACATCACTTTAAATGTTTCGAAAGTTACACGTTGTACTGCTACAAAGATGGGTATGTTAACAAAGTTTAAACCTCAAACATTTACATTAGTTTACAGTCAGTTTGCAAACGGTTATCAAAGTATAGTATAAGATATTATACAAGGCCTATTTCTATTATTTTGAGTCATCTCTGTAATAAGCAATGTGTGTGTGTGTGTGTGTGTGTGTGTGTGTGTGTGTGTGTGTGTGTGTGTTTGGGGGAGGGGGGAGCATAAAAATACAACATAAAAATATTTATTATCTATCTATCCAAATCGTGCAATGTTTCGCTTGTGTAGATTTGCCCAAAATGGACCACAAACAAATGTTGGCATCTTGCGTTCAGCCGAAATAGCCAACACCGACCTATTAAGACAAGGTTTAAGTTAAAGCAGAGGGAGATAAGAATATAAATTATAAATTCAGAAATTCGGGTGCCAGGACAAGACAGTTGGTAGACTCTAAAAACAATAAGATAATATAAAGTGACTCTCTACACAATAAGATTAGTGGAGTTGTACATGCAAAAATATACTGTATGTCAACATTATCGACAGAACACACAAGGGGTAATATATGCACTGTGTGTGTGTGTGTGTGTGTGTGTGTGTGTATATATTTTTTTTTTTGGGGGGGGGGAAAGGAGTCAGTTAATCAAACTATTTCCCTGAACTGAAGATAAGTTAAGGAATCAGATAAGGTAGAATAAGGTAAGGTAAGGGAGACAGTGCCCATGATATCCCCCTCTGTTCCCCAGCAGCCCGCGTGGTGAAGTGTGGGTTTAAATCATGTTGCTGGGAACAACAGATCCATTCTCTCTGGGCCCGTAACACGGGGGCCTGTGCCCATCTACAGCAGCGCTCAGATTAGCCGGCTGATAAATGGGTATTATCATCATAATGATTCATCTCAATCACCATCTCACGCCACAATGGCTGATTAGAGCCCAGAATGAGCTCGTTGTTATTACCCATAAAGCCCCAGCACATGTCGGGGCCTCTCCCATGTGACCTCTACATGTCTGTGAGGCCCACGCGCCACGCTGAAATACAGCCGGCCAGACGCACGCTGTGATTGGCTGGTTACGGCCAGGCGAGGAGCGCGGAGCAGCGGTAGGCCGTGGCGGGGGCCTGCCACCAACGGCGTGGTGTGATGTTCTCTGAATACAGCGCAGTGGCTCTGATGTTGGGCTGTGAATATAGTAGTCGTGATGTCACAACAAGCTAAAGGCTAGTGTTGTGGACACCAGATTGTGTGTACATGGCAGTTAGCCAGCAGGAATAACTCTGTTCATTAGTGATTTACCGGAGGAACGGCGCCTACTGTTAGCTTCCAGCTAACTACGCGCAACTGAAGAAACTAACACAGGGTGCTAAGATGGATTGAAGTTAACTCAAGTATTCATCTAATTGCTGTCCCTTTGTGCATTTTGGACTGATTATAAACCTGCTCATAAAGATATTAGGATTTGAAAAATGACACCATGTGAGTTTTAAATGGGGGGGCGAGAGAGGACAGCAAATGATGTCCTCGCTCACCCTGGCCATATGGCCAATGCTCTGCCACACACACACACACACACACACACACACACACACACACACACACACACACACACACACACACACACACACACACACACACACAAACAGCTTGCTGGACACATAATTAATTTGCAGCGGCTTCTGCCATTTATTTCCCAGACTAGATTTAGTCCTAATTGGGAGGAGGAGGAGGTGGTGGTGGTGGAGGATCACATGTCTGTGGGAATGTGAGGGTGCTGATGACGGACGGCACCCCAACCCCATCTGGCAGCAAATACTCTTACTGTACTCTACTGTATAGTACTGCTATATACAGTAGTACTATACATACATATACATATATATTAATACTGTTCTATACAACACTACTGTATACAATATATATGGGTATATTATACCACAGAATTAAATACTTGGCCCTGATTGGTCAACAACGTTCCGAGGGTGTGCATTATTTGTAATGACGGCCCCTGCCCTTTAGCGGCTCACAATATATACGGAAGGCCTCGAGGAAGAATATTTGAATTTCACCAGATTAAAGTCGATAAAAAAAAAAACCCCATTATCATTACAGAGGAAGGTAACTAATGTCTAACCAGAATACAGCACTCTGGGGCCCGGCTGCTTCTGCAGCGCCACGCTAGCTGGGCTCCTCCGCGGTGCCTTCCCACGTGCTGCCTGTGTAGCACTGATGCAGCTGCTGCCCTTCCTGTCCTGGTCAAGGGTTTTTGCTGATGTACCACATGGTTTAAAACAGTCATCGTACATGTCATGTCGTCGGCCAGAGCGTGTAGACTTCATCTACGATGCTTTTATACTCTAAAACAAACTGTTGCGAGGTGTAACAGCAGTTTCTCGTTCTCTTTTGATACGTGTGTGGTTTTGACATTGTTTACATGACGTGTAATGTACCGTTTGTTTAATCAGAGGGCGTTGTATCCTGTGATTAGCTTAGTGGATATTTTAGCGGTTAATCGATACGAAGACACGATGCCAATATGTAGTAAGGCCATCAGGAGCCTCAGACGTTTTGCTTGTGTTCATTTAAAGTGTGCAGCGTGTTTAATTACTACCTGCTTGTTTTGTTTACACACACAACTTTCCCTATCTCCACAAGCACACATAATCAAATTGAGGAAAACAATTCAATCATGTTAATTGATTTTTAAATGGGAATAAGAAGTCTGCCATGGAGAACATTAATCTAGTGTGACTCAGGAGAAGGTATGAAGGTTTCTACCTGGACTTTCTATAAACAGCTTTCAGGCTATTTAAAATACTGATTCCTATACTTCACTATTAGGGTTATTTTAATAACATATCTATATGATGTCCTCATGTTTCTGTCTCTGAGTGACCAATATTAAACCAGTAGTATCTTGAGTTTACCCCAAATATTTTACATTTTTATATTTTACATTTTCTCAGACTCAACATCACCATTCAGTCAAGATAAGTTGATTAAAACTGAACACAGGTTGATTCTTAACCACCTTAAGTCAACTCTTCATCAAATGTCTTAAAAGGACACACACCCAGCTGTGGTGTGCAAGGTTACTGGGTTAATGACGGTACCAACGCCTCCAGTTCTGTTGTGCTCTGGATCAGTCGCCCAGGCCCTGACCCTGCTCTAGATGGAGGCTGGCGTGCCCAGGGCCGCGGGCCGTGTGGTTCCCCCAGAGCCCTTCAGAACATCCCAGGGTGGCCCCTACTTCATCACCCACCACCCCCAAACCAAACCTGCTTTTTCTCCTCCCCTCCCTCCCTCCTCTCATCCCTTCTCCTCCCCCCCTCTCTCCCCTTCATCTCTCCCCCATTTCTTCTACTACCTCCACCTCTTCTTCCTCCCTCCATCTCCCCCCCTCCACCCTCCCACCTCCTCCATCTCATCTCTCCACTGCAATGATTTGCAAGCTAAGATTAATCAGAGTGTGGGGGTCTGATGAAGTTGAGCCGTTATTGGTCTAAATTTAAGCAACCATCTTTTATTGTCTCCATCATTCATTTGGGGTGTGTGTGTGTGTGTGTGGGTGGGTGGGGGGGGGGCTGTGCCAATTATGCTAATGAAGCTGCACAGTTTTGCAGATTACTTCATTGTTAGTCTGGATTTAATAATTCAATGATAATAAGCTTGCCTTTCCTATGATTTTCAGAGGCTTTGTTTCAGAATCTGAATCTTTGAGCTGCCTAAAAAAACACGAGACCTCCCATACTGAGTGGACTTCGGGTAAACGCTTCGACATCTGTGTTAACCCAGGACGGGTCAGAGCCAAGGCATGGCTACGTTATTGATCCGTTAACTTCAAATACAATTCAGAGTTCTTACAATTTTCATACTTCAAAATCCACAGGAGTGAATTTTGATTGCATTCCAGTGTTGTAAAAGTTCCGTCATATGCTGGGTGTAAATTGGTGCTACATCCCAGTGTTGATGGGTGGTGATGTGTTAGCAGGTGAACAGACGGTAACCTTCATAGACTTCAGAATTCAATCTCACTGCTGACGTCTAAATCCTCTTTTTTAGCTCTTTAGAACACAACCAAACTTCAGAAAAAACGGTGGAGATGATCTTTCTTGGTTGATTTCCGTTTTATTTTTTAAATGAGTTGACAGTACATGTATACACATACAAGAGCATGTGAAATACAGTACACCTGTAGATCCACCTGCACAATCACTAGTTATGAAGGGTCTAGTGGGAACTCGGAGCTCTCTCTCTCTTTCTCCTCACAGCTCTCTCCCTCTCTCTGAGTATTGATGTGTGTGTGTTGTCCTCCATGTGATGATTGTCAGTGTGTGTGTGGGGGGGCTGTTCGTCATGGACGGACCGTGGCCGGGGGGCGGGGGGGCTGGGAACAGCTGTCTTGGCTAACGAGGCCGTCGCCACGGAGACCGGCGAGGGCGGCGGTGGCATAGCGCGGGCTCCACGTGGCCGCGGGATATGTAAATCAGGACCTAACGAGAACCCAACGCCATTAGAGTAATTAACGAAGCCCACGTCTCCCGCTGTCAGCTCTCAGCTCTGTGAGGATCTCTGATGTTACGCTGGTTTGAAGCGGTTTAGTCTGGTTCCTGTTCTACAAGTTCTGATGTTAGACTGGTTTGAAGCGGTTTAGTCTGATTCCTGTTCTACAAGTTCGGATGTTACGCTGGTTAGAAGCGGTTTTGTAATCTGTAGATGTGTCTGTGTCTTTTATTTATGTTTCGTGTTACATAAAGATTAAACAATAAGATAAAACAATAATTACAAGAATGTTCTGTGAGAGTTGTCATTCTATCATTTGAAGCCTTGCTGCTTCAAGCTGGACTGTAAATGATGAACCTTACCAGAGGTATAGATTTGGTGCACATCTTTGGCAATATCATTACACCAGCTAGTTGTTCATCATTGTTCATTACACACACATTTGTTTTCAAATGGGTGTGTTTGTCTTGCCTTCCTAATGTGACATATTTTTCCAGTAGAGTTGGACATGGGCAGGACAAACGTAGGAAGCATGTGATTGGACCACACAGTATTTGAACTGCCGATGGTCATTGGACACCAGTAAGCATATTTCTCCAAGCAGGAATCTGATTGGATGGATTGTAGAACAGTTGTGCGATATGACGTAATAAGGTAAAAAAAAAGTAATTTTTTCAGCCGTCTTTAACTGACTGAGAAGTAGAATTTAATATGAACCAGTGAGTGATCTCCAGTCACAGAAACGCAGCCTGGTGAACAGACGCTGTAATGATTTGCATCGAGTACGTTCTGGACATGACGAATGACCTTTTCCACTAATGTGATGGAAAGGCCACCGGCCATTCTGCGTAATTAACCACGCAGGCGAATAATACGGTTCGGGGCGATGACCTACTCAATAGCTCACTCTGAGGTACAGTATGTTTGATGTAGGCTTGTGTGCTGATAATTGATTTAGACTTGACGTCTCTGCCTGGATGTTTGTGTTCATGCCCAAATATGACTTGTGCTAGTGATTTATTAAGCGCATTTTATTATGTCCTCAATGGGTATGTAAATAGTGCTTTTGTATTTTGTGTGTACACACACACATAAACCCGAAGCGCTGCATGCATACCACTGGTGATATTTGATGGAATCAATAGTGGGATCCTCGGCCCTCCTGTCCGAGGGATGGCATAAGACCACCGAGTTTCACCTGGAGAAGCGCACCCTCTCTTTCACTCTGTCTCTCTAATTAAGTCTCATTAGGGGATTGTCTTACAGCGGAGCGTTCCTCCTGAGGACCGACCGGGTCGCCAGGGGGTTGGGACCACCGTGGACCAACGCCCTGACGTTCAGGTGCTGCCGTGTTCCCCCTCTCCTCCGTGAAATGTCAACGTTTATCAAAATACTGTGCAGAACCCAGTATTTACACAGGCCGACCGTTTCAGTGGGATTATTTTAGAGCGTGTGGTTTTTACAAGCCTGTGCGCTGGTAATTGGAGTTTAATAAAAATCAATTGGGGCTATTCATCAGCTCGGGACAGCAGGAGGTTGTGGGAACGCTCAGAGTTTCTCTTGGCTCTCTAGATAGTGCTGCACACAAGCATGTCGCGCTCCTCAAAACAAGCCCCTGCTTTCAAAGGTTAGCTAATTATGCAGTGTCAAGCTTCTTTCTATGGGAGCAGAGCTTCTATGGACTTCACTGGGACACATTAGCGTCTGAAAGTCAACATTTATCATACAAGGAAGAAAAAAAGGCCGAATGGCAATTATAGTCAGAAAGGTTAGATATCTGCTGTTTATCCACACTGCTGTTTTAGCTAACGCAGGCCTCATGCAGACGTAGCATGGTCAACAAGCTGACCATGAGCAAAGTTACTGAGTGTATGAATATAATGATGCACATAATAATCCCTGGATATGGAGGACTAAAGATGAATGTATTCGGACCGCACCCAACTATATAAATGTTGCTGTTGAGTAGCATAGTGTTGTGTCTTTCTGTAAATATTATAGTACAAGAAAATAGCTAAATGCCCTCTAAATGTTCCAAAACAAATCTTTTTTGAACGTTCTGATACAGAGATAAGCTTTTTGAGACTATTTAGATTGGAGTATGTGAGAGAAGGCTTTAAAAAATGATTGATTACCAAATTGAATACAGTTTCTGTTGATCAACTAAATCAACTGAATGGTATCAGCACTGCAATGACTTGTGTCTCGTTGGTCTGAATCGTTTAAAATATGAGTTTGCATTGGGCTGAAGTTTACATTGGGTTGAATCATTCTAAATAATTTTGTATCTGAGTATGATGTGGTCACAGTAATCTGACCTGTACTGTCTAAAGGGTTTAGTTTTAATTTGGTTTTCTGTGGTTTTTATATTGAGTGCCTTTGAAAGCAGACGCAAAAGCACTTTGCTTAAAGGTTTTGTCTTTGAGTCGGCCCTCTCCATCATTCTATTACTTATTCTGCTTTTATGAAATAATGGCTAAATAATAACTGTCCGTCTGAGAACAGTCTCCTGTGGGTCTGTTACCAGAGGTTCTGCCTCTTGGGTACCAGAGAGTCCTACTTCATAGTTAGGAACCCCGTCTGGTGAGCGGGGTGTAAACTAAGGGCTCCTGTCCCATTTCAGTGGTTTCCTTCTTGCTGATTCTCACCAAACACTCACTAAGGAACCCTGTGTGTTGGTCCAGTCTCTGTGTGTGTGTGTGTGTGTGTGGGGGGGGGGGGTCCTGGGAGTGGTCCTGGTTTGGAAGGACTCGTGTGCTTCCGGTGAAGCTTCCTGGACCACAGCCCTGGAGGACTGCTGCTCCTGACAAGTAGAGATTCCTGTAGCTTCTGACATGTTTTATCTCGTGAACAAACCTTCCAAAACTAAGGTTACAAAATGCTAACATTTCTTTGTGACATCTTTATGAGGCTTTAGTTTTGTGTGAAGTGGATTATGGAATTGGAGTAACAATATAATTTAGGATTTGTGTGGTAGACTAAAAATGGTCCCAATAGCTTTGATTCTCTCTCTCTCTCTCTCTCTCTCTCTCTCTCTCTCTCTCTCTCTCTCTCTCTCTCTCTCTCTCTCTCTCTCTCTCTCTCTCTCTCTATCCCCCCACCCCTCTACCTATCACCCTCTATCTCTTCCTCTCTCCTCTTCATCTCTCCCCCCCGGCCGTTCCTCTCTCTTCATCCCCCCACTCTATCTCTCTCTTTCTCCCCCTGCCTCCCCTCCTCCTCATTTATTCCTCCCCCTTCAGAGAGAAAAGGCGCAGTCTGCACATTAGTGAGTCAATGCAAAGCCATATTATGTTTAATTAGCTAGTTTATATAATGAGGTGTTCATTTCTAACGGAGGGGCGTGCTGCGAGCCTCACATCTGCACCAATAACTCAGCAATCAGCTGCTGCGCGGAGGACCCACGCAACGCCCAACCAGACTTACTTACTCAGAAATGAATGATGTCTCGCTGCTGCTGCGCTCCGAAGGCCGTTAATTAAACCCAGTGGCGTCGGGCTCTTTTTCTTAATTTCATGTACCATTAGCATAATAAACACAATTTGAGTTAGCACAATGTGCTCATTCTAATGGATGCTATTTATTCAACTTTATTATTTAAAGCTGTGGTAATGGAGGGGGTATTTCTAGAGGTCCCCGCAGGGCCGTGGTCGCCCACACAGATGTGGCCCTCAGCGCTGGCCGCTCGGCGCCGCTCTAATTTTAGCTCGTGCTGTTAGCTTCCGCCGTTAGCTTGGCACTAGCGCGGCTGTTGGCACTCCAGGAGAGTCGTGTTCCTCACGTCTCCTGGACCGTTCGGACCGGGTTATGGCCTCCTGTACTTGTCTGAGTTTGCTTCAGTGAAACCCGTCGGTGAAATGTTGCGCCGAACACGTACGACGTACAGCAAAAGGAAAGCCCACTGAGGGGCGTTGGGGAACAGTTCCTCCCAGAGAGGTTTTGTCAGCGTACGCTGCGTGAGAACGGAACAAGGTTGAGGTTCCAACCCTGTACACTAAACGCCGCCTTCATTAAAACACATACAGTCCTCTGGCTCCCAACGCACGCCAGGGAATTACTCCTGACTCACAGCACTCGCCTAGAGGTGAGATGTCATTAGCATTAGCATTAAGGACAGGTACATCATTATTGTAGCGTAGCTCCGGCCGTAGCCTAGTTACAACAACTCCTTCTCTTCCCCCCCGCGCGGCTCGGCCAGCGCAGCCACAGCAAGGTCTGGAGGAGAAACCGCCCGCAACCGAAACCACGACTAAATAGTAGGCAACAAAACTCCACAGGATGTCCAGGAGCTAATATTTACACATAGTCTGCAAAAAACCATCCTGAGAGCACCTGGAACACTCACTCCATCACCTCCTTTGGGTCAGGGGCCGCCCCCCCCCCCCGAGTGCGTCTGGTAAAAGCGCCCTGACTGCCCAGCAGGAACGCGTGGCCCTGGTTCACAGATTAATCGCGGAGTGCGTTAGGAGACGTGAGGTGGCGATGCCCTACTTTATCCTCGATGAAGCCATGAATTTAAGTGGGCCAGGTGAGGACAAGGGGACTTTGTGTGTCTCTTACTGTCCCATATACACCTCATCCTCCCCCCCCCCCCCCTCATTGCTATTCAGATGTTCGTTAGAGAGAAGAGATGTGCACAGCTAGCCCCTACGTCGTCATGGCCGTATCTCTCTGGAAGAAATGTAAATTCACTTTTAATCCCCTCATTATTTTGTGGGCTTATTATAGCGTTGACTGCATTCCTTTATGCTCTTGCCTTAATTTACCCATTTGAATGAATAGTTGTGTCAGGATTATTTCATGACTGGCCCACGCGATGCACTATATCCAGAGGTAGGTAGACAGACAGACAGACAGACTATATTACCTCGCCCTTCCTGGACGTTTCCCCAGTGTTATGAAGGGCGGTGCTTTAGACTGTGTGTCTGATGTAGGCCTGTGGTCTCACAGGCCTACATTTTTTTTAAATGGACTCCCATTCTGTAGAATCTGGGGGAGGGTATTAGGGTATGTGTGTGTGTGCGTGTGTGTGTGTGTGCGTGTGTGTGTGTGTGTGTGTGTGTGTGTGTGTGGGTGGGTGTGTGTGTCTGTGAGCGGTTTCTGCACATCAGCGTGTGTCCGTGTGAACATGCTGACGTGTGGCGACAGTGTGGAGGGCCGT